>JAUMHI010000046.1:7362753-7389680 GCA_032359435.1 Enteromius unitaeniatus
CTGTAATATTTCTGTAACTACACACATGTAACAACCCTCAGAATGGTGTGTGTAAGTACAAATGTGTAACAGGACATAGGTAACAATACTTCTTGGTAATGAAAGTACAAATGTGTAACAGGACTAACTGCACTTTTTGGTAAATAAAGTGTTACACTATGGATTTAGCATGCAATTACTCTGATGTCACACAGCAGCGGGCAGTATATAACCTTAATATATATATATATCATTATATATTATAATCTGTATTATCTGTGTATATATTTAAATAATTTGTTGTTTCACACAAACCAAGTAAATGCCACAAGTTTCTGTTCTACGGATCATTCGTACATATTAATTTTTAACATCAGCGATGACATTTCCAAAGATGGAGCATCTTTGCTATGTCTGGTGAAGGACTTATTGCCTGTAATCACTGTTTGTTTGACAGGACCACAGCTGCTGTCGCTCTGCCCCTCATTGATTCCCAGAGTGTATCGGTCTCCACATCAGCGAGGAAAATTGCACGGCTTTTCACACAAACGACAAATCAACCGTCACAGAGTGTCTGAAGGGCTTAGACGACCTCTGTTTGAATTTGCCAAAAATAGAGGGAAATCAAAACAAAGATGAGATCATAGATGAGACGTAGTTATTCATTTATTCATTTATGGAAATATTAATTAATTTACTCATTAGTGAACCGGATTTCAGATGATGAATCCCACCTATAAGCTGTCTAGCTTGAGCCACAGGTGCTAATAAGCTCCTGTTTTACATTAGCAGCATTTCTGCTCCTTCAAATGGAGCGAGGGGCTTCTGGGATGTAAAAGGTGGAATGTTTGCTTAAGCAGCTCGAGATCGAACGATTATCGCCAGAAATAGACTGCTGGCAACCTGTCAGAGCTTTAGGGAATTTGGGGGCCGAGGCGCAAGTCATTCAGGCTGATACGAAGTCTGACTTGACAGCAGTCAGTAGTGAAGGATGTTGGGTTTGAAGCTCTCCTGTTTTGTGTGATGTTCTCATCCTATTTTTCACAGTTTTGAATTGTAAGCTACAGAATAGCTGACAAAAAAATATTTTACGGTGCTCCAAAATACTTTATTCTGATTATTCAATTGTGGCATTCTGTGTTCAAATGTTTTTATAAAGAGTATTACTGTAACAGTAACTGTACAACTGAATGATTTCCGGTATAGTTTTGATAGTTTCATGCTCTTAATTGCACTCTACAGGCTCTTGTTTGTCATGTAATTAAAAAATGTTGATGCAAATCAATACTTCATATACATTAATTTGAGAAGAACCCAGTTGATAAGCAGGATAATGTACTGTAGGCTGATCTTTTTTTTTAGATAAATGACACAAAAGTGGTACTCTAGTGGTAGCATGAGACAAGAGTCTACAATCCACATAAGTGGCTCAGATAGTGCAGCTCATCCAGGATAGCACATCAACGCGAGCTGTGGCAAGAAGGTTTGCTGTGTCTGTCAGAGTAGTGTCCAGAGCTACCAGTAAATCAGTACAGGCCAGTAAATCAGGAGAACAACCCAGCAGCAGGACCGCTACCTCCGCCTTTGTGCAAGGAGGAACAGGAGGAGCACTACCAGAGACCTGCAAAATGACCTCTAGCAGGCCACAAATGTGCATGTGTCTGCTCAAACAGTCAGAAACAGACTCCATGAGGGTGGTATGATGGCCCGACGTCCGAGGTGGGGGTTGTGCTTAGAGCCCAACACTGTGCAGAACGTTTGGCATTTGCCAGAGAACACCAAGATTGGCAAATTCGCCACAGGTGCCCTGTGCCCTTCACAGATGAAAGCAGATTCACACTGAGCACATGTGACAGACGTGACAGAATCTGGAGACGCCGTGGAGAACGTTCTGCTGCCTGCAACATCCTCCAACATGACCAGTTTGGCAGTGGGTCAGTAATTTCTTTGGAGGGCTGCACAGGCCTCGGGCTCGCCAGAGGTAGTCTGACTGCCATTAGATACGAGATGAGATCCTCAGACCCCCTGTGAGACCATATGCTGGTGCGGTTGGCCTTGGGTTCCTCCTAATGTAAGACAATGCTTGTGGCTAACCTCATGTGGCTGAAGTGTGTCAGCAGTTCCTGCAAAACAAAGGCATTGATGCTATGGACTGGCCCGTCCATTCCCCAGACCTGAATCCAATTGAGCATATCTGGGACCTCACGTCTTGCTCCATCCCTCCACGCCATGTTGCACCACAGACTTTCCAGGAGTTGGCAGATGCTTTAGTCCAGGTATGGGAGGAGATCCCTCAGGAGACCATCCGCCACCTCATCAGGAGCATGCCCAGGCATTGTAGGGAGGTCATATAGGCACGTAGAGGCCACACACACTACTGAGCCTCATTAAGACTTGTTTTAAGGACATTACATCAAAGTTGGAACAGCCTGTAGTGTGTTTTTTCACTTCAGTTTTGAGTGTGACTCCAAATCCAGACCTCCATGGGTTACCTCCATTTTGGGGTGATTTTGTTTTCAGCACATTCAACTATGTAAATAACAAAGTATTTAATAATAATATTTAATTCATTCAGATCTAGGATGTGTTACTTTAGTGTAACACAGTGTACTTCAGAGAGAAACAGAATATTAAATGAGGAAAATAGAGAGCATCCCCCTCCCTGATTAGATGTAGTAAAGTAAAACTGACAGTTAGAGGGGCATGGTTAAGGATGTCATGCTCATGTTCAAACCGTCAAACTTAAGTCATCACAGAAGGTCCATCATTTTGGAGGGGATTACGAAGATTACGGAAAAATACAAAAAAAGCAATGCGAGCTAACAAAATAAATATATCAATTTTGATTTCACACAGACTTTAAACATGAGGAGGAAGTGGCATAGGAAGCAACATACTAGGGGTGGCATGGTTCACAAAACCCACGGTTCGGTTTACGTCACATACGGGGCACGAGGCTACATTGCGCATGTCATGAACCGCCGAACCGTGCGATGCATGCATGCTCCGAACCGAGACAAGCGAACTGAATGGTTCGTTTTTTATTCATTAACCATGCCACCCCTACAACATACAGTATATATTTTGAAAAAAAGGGATTTTAATATAAAAAAACAATATATTTTACAATTCCTACATTTCATTACATATCAACGAGATGCTAACTCTACAGACAGCAGTTCCTGTTTACCTGTGTGGATGGTGGGTTCAGCTCCACAAGAAAAGTCTCCAGAATTTAGCAGGAAGCAAGTAGTCTCTTTCATGGGCTTGTCTCTATTGCGTGAGCATCGAAGTGTCCACCTCTCGCCCGGAGAGAGTGGCTGGGTCAGACTGCAGCTCTCCTCTTCAGAAAGTGTTACGGTAGCATCGCCATTCTGCTTCGAATCTAATAACAAGACAAAAACATGAATGTCAGTGTTCATGAGAATGTTCATGGCAATTCACTAATATTCACGAATATGCAAAATACATTTTTATATTTGACACAAACTAAAAAACAAAGTCAATATCAATGGTATAGCATGCAGTATTTAATACTGTGATATTACCAACGGTAATTACCAGCATAATTCAACATTAAAATGACTTTTGCTGTAGCTTAATTGATTTAAACAACGTAATTCACTGGACTGTTGTCTCTCAGAAAACACTATTTTCATGCAAATCATGATGTTCTACCTGAGCGGTTCCGTCCAAGGTTCTCCTCAGCAGCAAGGGGGCACGTGTCACTCTGTGTGCTGTTCCTTGGTGAGTTGCTTTCAGACTTCCCAAACGAGGCAGAATTCATCACCGTGTGTGGGTTTGGGTTGTGCTTCTTCTTTTTCTTGGGCAACTTCTGCTTGGCCATAGCCAGTGAGTAGTACATCCCAAAATTGTTAACGATAATGGGCACTGGCATGGCAATGGTAAGCACGCCTGCTAACGCACACAACGCACCGACCATCATGCCCAGCCACGTTTTAGGGTACATATCCCCATAGCCTACAGTCGTCATTGTGATCACTGCCCACCAGAAGCCAATGGGAATGTTCTTGAAATGCGTGTGGTTGCAGCCACTAGGGTCTTGGGGATCTGCGCTAATACGTTCAGCGTAGTAGATCATAGTGGCGAAGATGAGCACCCCGAGCGCCAGAAAGATTATGAGTAGACAGAACTCATTCACACTCGCCCGCAAGGTGTGGCCGAGTACCCTGAGACCTACAAAGTGTCGAGTGAGCTTAAAGATTCGTAGGATGCGCACAAAACGGACAACGCGCAGAAAGCCCAGGACGTCTTTGGCAGCTTCGGATTTGACGCCGCTCAAACTCATCTCCAGATAGTAGGGCAGGATGGCAACAAAGTCAATGATGTTTAGCTGGTTCTTGATGAAGAGAAGCTTGTTTGGGCAACATATGATGCGGACCAGGAACTCGAAGGTAAACCACACCACGCAGATTCCCTCCACCAGCGTCAGCACAGGTTTGGGCTCCATCTCCATCTTCGGTATAACGGGGGCCATGGTGGAGTTGCTGTCAGGATTTGTGACATTACGAAGTTCATTGAAGACCTCATGGGTCTCCAGGCAGAAGTTAGTGATGGACACCAAGATGAAAAACAGGGAGACAAAGGCAATTACCTGAAAAATAAGACCAGAAATTTAACATCTCAGTAAACAGCCACAAATCTCTTAAAATGGTCATGAACTGCATTTATAATGTTTGTATGATTTTAACTTTAAAAAGTATAATGATTTGAAAAAATAATGTAACATATTCTACCATGTTTTTAACCCTTTGATTTGGCTAACATCTTTGAATATGAAAAAGTACTACACTTACTCAACTTTTAATACATTTCTACTATTACAGCTGTAGAGATACACTAACCATTAAATAACAGACTCTATTAACTTCACAATGTGTATGCTTTAAATATGAGTGAATTAAAACCATTAAGCAATGATATGATAACTGTAAGTGGCTATCACTGCTCTACCATTTGCAACTATTGGTTTATTAAATAAAGCAGCATGCAGCATATGTATAGTCATACAATTACTAATCACAGGCTCTCCTTGTCATTAAGGCAACTACTAAACCTCCAACAAAGCAGAAATCCCCTTAAATCCCAGCATAACAAAAAAACACTAACACATAATCCCCTTATAAATCTTATGCAAAAACACATTTTATAATGTAGCCTAATTAAAAAAATGTATGTCCTTAGACACTCTAAGGCGAAGCATGATTATACTGTTTAATAGTTTGCATAACATTTTTCATTAATTGAACTTTAATTCAAATTTAAGTAAAATTAACCTGTTTTATTTAGTAAATGTTAATATTTTTTTGTCACATTTTAAATGGGCTGCTCAATATATTATTAGGCTGTTGATGCTATTACAAGGCATAACTACACTTTTACACAAGTAATATAAGTCCACTTGCTTGTAAACATAAACATACAGTATTATCTTAAAATTTAAAACAAATGGAGGATTTCTTTTTCCTTTATCAGCAGCAAATAATTAATTTAGCTAAAATTACATTTTGTGAAAATTGTCAGCTGTCTAAAGCAGCTGCAGCTCAGCTAAAGATGTGGCAAATATGTTAAACAGAGTAATTAATGATATTGTTTTCTTTACTAACTGAAAGATAAAGGATGTATGTGAAGATGTAGATAAAGGACAAGAGCTGCAAAGCAACTGGTGGTGTTGGAGGCTGGGGGGTAACCATGACAACCACGTCACACCAGCAGAGCGCAGTTGGATCCTTGTTGTCATGCTGAGGGAGACACAAGCCTATAGGCGGCACGATAGTGCTCCCAGAGCGATGAAATCAATTTTATTTATGTTTACAAACATCCTCACAGGAGCAATAAACTGTAAATGAAGACTATAACAGAATCACTTTTAACAATTAATTAATCTACGGTATACCAGTGGTTACATGGTTAAATGCAACATTTTGCGAAATTACATTCCAGTGCTTCTTGCACATGACACTTTCCAAGTCAAATGTTTGGTGAGTGACACTAAAAGGTTAACGCTCTTTCATGTTTTGAAAGGTACAACCTACACTAAAAACAGACCCTGACAGTGTTAAAAGCACCCATGAGATGAAAACACATTGGCTGAAGCAATCATGCCATTTTAGCTGTCGTCTTTAAGTCTTTGAGCTCATTTATCATGACTTTTGTTTCATTTACAAATCATGCTATATGGCAAAAGTGTCATGATGGCATTAGATGGTATGGTGCAAGGTATGAAAATTAATCGATTATATGCCTCTGCAACCATAAAAAGGATAACGAGCTTTGCAAGAATCTATGTAGAGACATTATTCAAATTTTCAAAAAACCTAGAATAACTTACACAATGCACTTGTGCAAATAAATAGAGAACCCAGCATGACTTTAAATTAAACACAGCAATAGGAAAAGGGAACTGTTTCAGCAGCCCTTTCATTTCACCCTTGATTAAAGAGCTGCACTGAGTACTTTAATCAGCTTTAATCAATGGCAAAGTGGTCATAACAAGGGAAGAGCCCTCTGTTTCAAACCAGCAACAATTTCACTCCTTTTCAGGAACACATAAATCTTTTTTAGCCGCTAAAATGCAAATGTGGTAATTATATGAGAACATGTATGTGGGCAGAGTGAGCGAGGGCATCTGTGTTAAAAGGCACTTCTTCAGGAGATCTTTCTAGCAATAATAACAAACCTGAATCAAAACCTTTTAACTTTTAACATCATTTACTATTTACTGATGTTGAGCCTGTTCTGTGCTAAATTTGTATTCGTTTTAAAGCTAAAACTGATATTTGTTTGCTAGTTATACAATTAGAGTCTAAAATGTTTGATCACACTTTATTTTAAAGCCCAATTCTCTCTGTTAACAAACCATTAACTTCAGCTTTTACCTCAATAAACGCATAATAAATGCTCATTAATTGTTAGTAAGGAGGTAGTTATGTTTTGGATATATATGGAGGTAGAATATGTGCTTTATAAGGCCTACTAATAAACAGCACCTAGTTAATGGCGAGAATTTGTCTCTTTAATGTGTTACCCATTGTTTTAATTAAAGACAGTAAAAAAAGGTTTCCAAAGTGTATACGTCTTTTTTTTTTCACCCCAAAATTAATGGATATGCAGCATTCTCTGATTTAAGGGCCCATTAACAACTAGACGACGGTTAAAATACAACTATAACAATAACTATATTAGCATACACACCTGTTTACTCTGTTTATTAAAAGCAAAAACAATATTGTTCCTCCATTTTGTTGTTATAGCTGTGGTGTGGACACTACTGTACTCACACTAAATTACAAAAATTATTAAAACTCTAATAAAGTGTTGGTGTTAACAAGCTTTAACATTATCACCCTCACTGAATCTTCTTGACCATAATTCTGAGCAAACACCATATTTTCCTTAACGTGTTCCGTAGGAAGGGACTCTTAGCTAAATTTGTGTTCTAATGAGGAAATGGGAAAATAATTGAGTCGAGCTGCACTCGCACCCTGTAGAGTGCTGTTGTTACAACATTAACAAAACCTTTCTGAAGTGCTGAATACAAACAGTTTAAGTGGAGTTGTAAATTGCTGGACAGATGGGTCATTATGCACATGTATCCAGCACTATATCACATGCCAGAGCACACATCATAAAGTCATCCTATTGAGTTGGCAGTTGATACAAATCTAAAAATGTATTAACATGAGGGCCAGATGTCATTTAGCAATAATCATAAAAATAAATAATGATTGTTATGTGGGATCTACTTAGTACATTTTGATGAGGAAATCACTATTTTTGTTGAGTGATTCACTGAAATCAATCTGGCAGCAGTAACACACTGCTTTTACTTTTTTTTTTACTACTGCTAGTGAAATCTGCAGGATATGAAAAAATGTAATGCTGATAGATGAAATGTGCATGCTTTGTAATGGCACATCCTTTTATAAACACATCTGTGACTACACATCCAGATGTTTCTAAACCAGAGGTTTATCTATGACAAATACGTATTGTTTTTACTTCCACTTTGATCAATACTACAGTCCCTACATTTTTGAGTTTATGTGAGAGAGGGAAAAACAGAAAAGAGGAGGGTTAAGAGAGAATGTGTTGCTCATGTCACCTCCCGTACCAGCTGTTCACTACAGCAGCCTCCAGCTCATTTAGCATTTAGTCACACCTCACAAAGACATTTACCCATAGTGCAGCTGTCACATTCCAGACCACCTGTATGAGCAAACCCTATTGTTTCACCATTAAGTTTCCATGGAAAATAATTCAAGCGTCCCATTACTGTCAAACAAGAAAAAACACTGCCAACATACAGTAAAGCAGAAAGACACTAAATATAGAATAAAGGATAAATATTAACTCTCTGGCATTTGATAAGTCAGGAGAAGGGTGTTAATGCTACTCCCTGAACCTGAATCCCAAAACTCAAAAAAAAAAATGCTGTGTCACAAAAAAAACCCAATGTGGGTTATTTGGCAACCCAGTGCTGGGTAAATACTGGACAGAACACATGCTCTGTGTTATGATATCTGTCAGTGTTTTGCCCCTTCTGGACTCTGTTTGCTGACCGACCGACCCTGCTTGTATTCTGGACTATTCTTGTGCATTGCCTTCTTTCTGGCAACTTTCGGCGATAGCATCCATTAACCCCTTAGGTCTCAGCTGAGATGCTGGGGTCCACGTTCATCACTCGCAGATTTTTTGGACTGTGCTTTATTGTCCATCTGTTTTCGCGGGAGCAAGATCACAAAACGGCGGACATCGCGCAGCTCCGTCACACCACGGCTGTCTTTGAGTAGTCAAGTCAAGCCGTCACTGATCTCCAAAAGCCCAGCCAAGTCACAGTTGAACATCCCAGATCAAGTCAAGTCACCGCTGATGTACAGGAGCCATGTCCACCCACAGCAGATCTTCATAAGTTAAGTGCACCTTTCATCAATTTTCACGTTTTATGTCAAGTTATCACAGATCTCCACATACTCAGTTGAGATAATGTTGATCCTTACTCGTCAGGTCAAGTCAATGCCGATCACCACTTCCTTGCTGATATGCCAGAGCCATATCACTCCTCATCTGATCGTCCAGAGTCACAGAACGTCTCCTCGGTTCATCCAGAGCCATTGCACAAAATGGCCGCCAAATCAGAACTACAGCCACTGCACACGATGGCCACTGTGCCACTGTCCATCAGCCAAAGTGGAACTCAAGCCACAGTCTTCAGCCACCATGGAGTCCAGGCCATGGAGGTCACTGAACTCTTGTCTTGCCCTGCCATGGCAAAGTAAGCCGCTTCTGAGCTTTGTCATGTCTAGTCACGGCCACAGCCGTAGAACCTTTGTCCTGCCCTGCCACAGCCATTAGCCATAAAATGTCTCCGATTTTAATCATGCGAAATGACAGCGACTGACATCTCGTCCTTGTGTTATGTAAAACTATACAATTTAAACCACAGTAAAAATTTTGTTAATGTAATAAAATGTATACAAACCTTTATTTCACTGTATAAGTGCAGCAAATCGAAACCACTCTCTGTAGTGGAATCAAAAAGCCTGCGCTCTGGATGTAACTCAGTAGCTGGGTTGTTTCATTGAAAATCAACTCAGCGGTTAGGTAGAAAAATTAACCCAGCATTAGAAATGACCCAGCAACTAGTTACAAGAAAACTACCTAGCACCTGGGAAAAAATATTATAAGTAACCCAATAAACTTACCCAACAAGTTGAAGACAGAATTTGGTTGAAAAACAGCAGTGTAGGACTGCATACCTTATGTGATTACTTTCCATGGCTTAGAAATAAAATCTTTTACTAAACATAACACTGAAATCGCTATACTGTAGTTATGGAAACAGTGCTACTGTAGCAGCACCCAGGTCAAGAGTTTGATTCTCAAGAATGCATTCATGCAATGTATACAGCACCTTGAATACAATGTACGTTGCTTTGGGTAAAAGTGTCTGCCAAAATGCATATAAATGTATTTTTAATAAATACATATCTTAAATAAATACACTATAATACTTATCAGAGATTCATATACCGAGTGATCCATGGCACGAGCGTTCAGTGACAAGAATGAAATTCCCTCTGTCCTTTTTAAAGTTTCTCAGCAGCAGGCTGTAAGAAATGAAAGCAATCGCACACACCAGGAATGAATTAAGTCACTATTATTTTGTCTGTCAACTCCGAGTCCAGAGCCAGACGCCTGTGAGTTGTTGTGCCAAGCATTTCTCCAGAGAGACTCAATAGACTGTCTTTTCTCTGCATGAACAACAGTGTTTTCCTGCACTGGCTTTTGTGTGCACATTTACGACTGCTCATTTCTCAGATCAAGAACACTGAAAGATGAAAGTCAAGGCAGTTTAGTCAACGGCAATATGTGTCACAAGAAGAACATGCAAGTGATAAATGCACTTGGGTCATGGTCAGATAAACCACGGGCCAGGAATGGAAGAGGTGAATAATTTAAATTGTGAATCAAGCTTTTCTGTGCTTGGCCTTCTTGACCTCGAGCTTGTATTTCTTCACTGTATAAAAGCCTGTCGCTATCAGTATTTCATTCTCCCTCTAAGGTCTACAAAATGTTTGTTTTATTTTTATATATGATAATATGGTAATTAAACAATGCCACCAGACCACTATAAATCACTGTAAAAAAAGTATCTTCTTAACATAACTATTTTTCTTATTATTGTCATGTATGCAGCATATTTTTTCTTTTTCCACAAAAAAACAACAACAAAACATTTGATCTGATTTGATTGATTGGACCAGCCTTCAATCTGAGTGGGCGACTGCCACCCTGGCCCTTAGCCTCGCCACTGTTCTGAATGATTCATCAGTGCACATTATTACAAAGAACAAATAAGGTTTGCATTAAAAATCTTTCATTAGAATGTAATAACTTGCTCCACTAGTAAATTTCTTTTTCTATGGATGTCACCAACCCTTTTCTTATTTAATATCCTTTTTCACTTAGAAATACAACTCATTAAGCCAATAAAATGGGTTGCAAAGTTAATGTTACATTACAATGTTACTTTAAATAGTTTTGATCTTTATTCTCTTGTTATAAAAATGTGTCGCAGCAGCAGCTGGGAGTATAGGTCTGTGAGCGAGTTCAGTCTATGAAGGGTATCTACATTTTGGTTTATCTAAACGCCAAATGGTTTACATCACTTCTAAACAGACAAAGCCATCCTGTCCATACTTTGTTCCACAGAACAACAAAAGTGCTGGAGACATTAGTCCATTATTTACACACTGTCATTGTGCTCATATAAGGCTCAGACTGCAGAGCACCCTGCATTCCTGGACCAACTTGTGAAGGTATACATTTGGTGTTTTATTAGAAAGATATGTACAGCAATGAATATGCGCTTGAGTCTTCTGTTTAAATGTCCGCAGTGTCCGTTTATATTTAGGACCTCTCTTATGACTTGATTTTTTGTTTTCATTTTTGTATGACAAACTGTCATATATTAATCATTTTTAAAGAATGATTTATGAATCTGGCAGGCTGCAGGCTGTCAGAAACTAACAATAAAAATACTATGGATTATGTTCCTTAAATACACTATTTGTATCTCATTCTTTGTTAATTGCATTAAAGAAAAAACATCATAAAATACAAAAAATGTAAATATTGAATAATTTTCATTTGCACAATGTGTGTGTGTGTGTGTGTGATAGAGAGACAGAGATAGAGATACAGAGAGAGAGAGAGAGAGAGATGTAAAATCATCCAAACCACAACAGCAGAACTGGTAATTTGAGAAGCAAGAGAATCATTTGCACAAAATTCATTTCTAGTCATTTCTCAAGTTCAGTGAAGTGTTCAGAATCTAGAGAAATACAATCATATCAGCTGTGTTATGTTATACAGAAAATAAAACAGTTATTGTAATGACTCACATTTAGTTAGAGGCACATTGTTATGCCTGTATAAATTTAGATCTTCGACAGAACAAGGCATGCATGTTTTACATTATTCTTAACAGCAGACAAACTTGTGTAAACATTATTAAGGTGCTTAGAAAAGTAATACACTTCAAGACTGAATTTGCTATTCAATTAAATCAGAGAATAATTCTCAATATTTTTTCAAAGCCACGTGCACTGCATTATGGCTGAGTGATTTACAATATACATTATGGCTGAGCAATAAAAATTCACTATGATTTTGTTGCCGATATAAATTTAAGTAATTATAAATTTAAATGTATATATATATATATATATATATATTATATTATAATATATATAGATATAAATTTTACTTAAATAATAAAATGTTAAATCTACCTCGAAACAGGTTGAAATATAAAAAACATTATATCCCATTTATGCCATTTCAGAACAGATACACTGAGTAATATCACAAAAGCGAAAGTGGTGTTGTTCTCAGCACAATTGTGATTTGTACAGCAGTTCAACCATGAGCTCACTGTGCTGTCTCTAAGCAACACCCTCATGTCATGAAGGTTCAGTAGGGTTAATAATCGACATAAATTTGATTTAGCTTAGCACAATTATGAAATCACGAAGGCTGCAACTTTTAAAGAATTATTATATATGCATGTTGCTCTGTGATCAGAGCACCACCTTGCATAACTTAGCAGTAAATCTAGCTCCATGTGTATTTCATATTAAAGATATGGACTCTATTTAGCTTTTGTATACCTCCTGACAAAAAGCAAGAAATTGCTGTCACAGATTTTTTGCATGATCTTTATCAGCACTAGGAGTGGGCAATATAGATAGATAGAGATATTGGTCTATCGTCTTAACCGCGGTTGAGATCATGTGACGTTGCACGTAACGTAACCATGCAATAAACATTAACTTTGACATTGGAAGAAGCAGTGTTGCCAACTTATCCACTTTGTCGCTAGATTTAGTGACTTTTCAGACCCCGTTGGTGACATTTTTCCAAAAAAGCGACAAGTGACAAATCTAGCGACTTCTTGGACAAACCTCAGCGTGATAGCATGTCACCCATAAAATAAAAATTCTTTGTAAAATAAAATAATAATAATTATTATTAGTAGTAATAGTAGTATTAAATATACCACATTGTTCGCCAAAGTTCTTAAATCTTGCAAACCTAGTTCAGTCCATGTTTTCTTCATTAGAGCCCCTTTAAAATGCTTTTAATAGCACACAACCATTCAAAATCATACTACCAGAATGCCTAGAACCACACATCCAGACAGTGTCTGCCCTAGGCCAATTACCCGGTGAGTGATTAATTACCATGACGGTGAGAACGTAATGCTGTAATTATGAGGAAGGGCTTACACATGTTACCATGTTTTAACCTCATTTGAAACCTGTGATTAATAAAAGCCCAGATGGCTTTTATTCCTTTCTAACTGTATTAGCTGGCCTGAGCAGCCGTCAGTATATGGTAAACATGAGCCCTGCAGCCCATAATGCTCTCTAGGCAGAGATAATTGAGAGAGCAGAAGAATAGCAGGGTCCAAGAAGCCCAACCATTTGCTCCTTGTCATTTCTGAGCAATTGGAAGATAATGACATCTTGTTTGCTCTGAAAGATTTATTCTTTAGAAGGCGTAGCTGTTCTGTTTCACCTCTTTCTCCCTCATTACTTGTTTTCTTTCATTCCCATTTAGTCTGTCAGGCCTGTATGCTAAAAATCATCTAAATTAATTAGGAAAACAAACAGCTAGCTTAATAATGATGAAGAAATGATGGACTTCAAGGCAATGGCTCAGTTTGTGTAGATGTTAACAATCAAAGCAGCTCAGCTGTGACAAACACACTGCATATCAATGAAACCTGATGTCTGTTTTGCACCCTGAAGAAAAGGAACACATTGTATGACAGCATTGTTTTTTAAAGTGACCTCTGTGCCAAGCAACTAAAGCAATTAATCACCTCTAAATTTCTCAAAGAAAAGAAATTGATTGCCTGGTCTAAATAAAGTAGCCAAACGTCCAGGGTTCAATACTGTAACAGAGATTTAGCCCTACAATAAAAAGCTTTCACATTACGGATTTAAACAGCTCGTTACAGCTGAGACAGTACACTCTGCCAAGGGTGCTCTTGCTTATGATGTAATTACAACTGAATCCAGCCTTGAAATGTGCCTCGAAACACAGATATGAAAGATATGATTAGCTATAAAATGCACTCACTCACAAAATAGGTGTGATAACAAAATCCCTAGGTAGTTTGAGTAAGAAATGAATACTTTTGTTTCATGCTTTCGTTGTACTTTTATTCCTCAAAGACATTAAATAATGTATACAGTATTATGTCTTAATTTCTTTATACTTTATGTTACAAAAGATTTATATTTCAAACAGGCTAAATGCCTCTTTTAAACTTTCTTGATCAAAGAATATACAAAGTATATATACAAGTATGGTATGGTAAAGCTGTTTTCAATGTTTATCATGATATAATGTTTCTTGAGCACAAAATGGTGAGCAATTCATGAATGTCTAATGTGAGAAATGACATTATAACACAAACAAATCAAACCAACCAGCTAAAGGACTGTGAATGGTTATAAAACACTTATTATTCTAATAGCATCACAGTATTACCTGCTAAAAGTCGCTCCTGCCCATCATCCCATCATGAGTTGATGGACCTCAAACTGACATACAGACCTTTTAAAAGCCTTATACTATGCTCTCTTACTCTTTTTGTTTTCTTTTACACAAACAGATTGAACCTTGCCTAAACTAGGTCTCAAATTCTAAAGATCACTCTGACACAGGCATCAATACACATCTCTAGACTGGTTTAAAGCAATTCTAATGCACAACTTTGAACACTTCTGATAAGTGGGCATATGGCACAGAAAGAGTTTTAATTAAACATAAATCATTCTGTCTCTGAGGGATCTCAGAAAGTTCTGTGAGTGACATTCATCCATCACAGCAAGAAAGAATTTCACACCTCTGACATCAGAGTGTGACACATTAACACTAGAGCAGGTGGCATCTGGGTGAGTGCATGTTTGCCACTGT
Organism: Enteromius unitaeniatus; assembly: GCA_032359435.1. Lineage (NCBI taxonomy): Eukaryota > Metazoa > Chordata > Actinopteri > Cypriniformes > Cyprinidae > Enteromius > Enteromius unitaeniatus. The sequence continues at coordinate 7,377,748 of JAUMHI010000046.1, forward strand.
GTGAGACAGGTGCAGTTCATTTAACAGTTGGAGCTGGTTGTGTTTCTACTGGTAACCACAGAGCAAGGATGATCTGATCATGACATTTGTTTAAAGCTGACTTACTGACTGGCAGTAAAGACTGAAAGCTCTAATGGCCATAATACAACACCTGTGGGCATGCATTAACTTAATTAACATTAAAACATGAATTAATGGTACCTTTAAGGTACTTATGTGCATCTTATAGCAGTAAAAAAGTACAAATGTTGACCTTTTGAAAGGGTACTGTCCCAGAGTGAAGGTTGGGGGACCTAACAGATATGTTAAATAAAACTATTAGGCTAACTAAAACAAAACTAATCTGTCAAGCAGGTAGGCTCCAAAGTTTTGTTTTTTTTGCAGCAATGCCATATAAAGAACCATTTCCCAAAATAACTTTAGGTGAACTGTTCTTTACAGAATGTTCTTTAACCATTCTTTACAACCGTTCTTTTAAACAAATTAAATGCCTGTCCAGCCTCAGGGGTCTTGACCTTTGCAACTGTATTCAACAATATTTTACTGAACATTAAATTAAAATACCAAACATGATATTTAAGTATGTGGCTTATTTCACATTTTGTTTCTCATTAAAAATACTACTATTACTACTAATAATAATCCTTAAAATTGTGACACCCAAGAATTAACATTATCCAGGTTCATTTTGACATCTTAACTACCTTTTTGTAAAAAGAAACGTTTTTGGAATATTAAAACACATATGAAACAAACTATTTAAATAATTGTTCTGGCTTTTGAATTCTTTAAAACACCAATATGTTTTTTTTTACAGAACAAAAAGATAACCTAACCACATGGTAGGCTATGATGTATATAGCCTTTATTGATACAATGAACAGAAATAAAACTGCTTACGTGATTTTTTATCTGCACTCTGATAAAGGTTATGAATCTCCCTTTATTAAAAAAGAAAACATTAAGTTCTTATTTTCCCCCGTTATGCATGTCATGTGCATTGTCTTACCCGAGCTGCACGCGAAGAATATGGATCTTCAAAAAGCGCCCATAATTTTGGTTGCCAAACTTCGCAGCATCCCCTGGAGCGGTTAGGGCTGTCCTCAATGCCGAAGCGTCTGGGCATGTCCTGGTCATCCTCCGCGTCGTCCGGGTCTGGCGGTTCGAATATCTCCAGCGCCTCTTCTGCGTCCCTGTGCTGGCGGTAGGTCATCCAGCAACAGGGCTCCACGTCGGTCTCATCGATGCCCCAAAACGCCAACTCCTCCTCGAACAGAGGGCCGCACACATCAGCCGGGCAGTGCAGCTTACCGGTTCTGTAGTAGTTCAGCACATAGCCGAATATGCCCGGGTGTCGGTCAAAAAAGAACTCGCTGGCGCTGGCGCTGGGCGTTTGTCCCGTGTCTGAATCCGGGTTCACCTGGTGGTCCGTCTCGGCAAGCCAGGCCAGTCTCGTGCCCGGTATGGTCCTAAGGGTGCTCCTGTAGGTTTCGTGGCGCGTGCCGCCAACGTTGATGATGATTTTCTCCGAGTTTTCGCCTCTGGCCATCTCTTCCTTCAGACATGTTTTGGAAGGAGGTTTGTTGCCTGACTTGCGCCCGCGGTACGACGAAACACACACCGAGCTGATCATAGATTTAGATAGAGAGGCTTTCACCTAGTAACTCTCTTGGCTTTCCAAACCCGCGCAGCTGTCGTCAGTTACTGAAGTCGAACAACTGTAGAGAGTTTCCGCTGTCAACATGACCGTCAGAGCCGCGAAGAACCACCTGTTAACGGAGTAACTCTCCTGGACTCTCAGTCTATGGGTGGATGCTTGCGTTGTTCCTCATTCATGGGCACTTTGACACGATAGTAAACATCAAAACACTGGCACTAACCTATTACGACCGAATTGGCATTTACGCACGCTCAGGAATTTCTTACAGCATTTACAAAGAAAACCAAAATTAGTTCGAATAAGAGTCAGACTACTCTAAAAATGACTCTCCATTGCATTTCTTTCAAAACTCTCCTTATCGCTGAATTAGTAAATCATACCCGGCTGTCACCTGCGCGCGCATTATTAATCACAACGTTTAAAACAAAAGCGCAACCATGCCGAATAACGTCTGCTATCTTAACTCTGTTTGCACATCTCTATCAGGCCAAATCTTCTGTTGGCGAAGGATGAGACGGTATTATCATTTTGTTGGAAAAGATCTGTTGCATCTTGTGACAGTCAGAAGACGACACAGCCCATGGGAGGATGATGATGATGATGCTCCAGCGCCTCAGTAACCCTTACAGCGCTGCATCACGTATGAACGTGAGCTCAGTTTGATTACTAGGCTACAGGGGAAAGCTTCATTTTATCAGATTATTACCCCTTTTTTTACAGTCTATGATGAAGTATTTCCGCATTACATCGTAGCCTAATTTAGTTTACTGTGTATTTGTAGCAATAGGCTATGTTTTGTATTATCATGCTGCTATCTTGATATATTTCTACAATCTGACAGCCTTTATCATTTTTTTTAGCATACTCTGTTTGGTTTTTTCCTGACGGAGCATACTAATAATGTTATTATAGTTTATTAGGAGCTCACCCTGATAGTTTCTAAACTCAGAAATGTTACCACTGAGTAAAAACGCAAATCAAAATAGTTTAATCAAGTGCAGGAAAAATAATATATAATAAAAAAAATTATAATATATATATATATATACCATAGAAAAATATATCAATGACTGATAATACGATTTTGATTTTTTCAGAAAATATAATTTAATAGAAAATTATAGAACATTTAAGTTTTCTAGCATTTTTTGTTATAAATGTTTTTTTGTTATTGTTTTAAAATTGAAGTCTTAAATATAAAGAATTTATGTTGTGAATGTGAAATTCCAAATAAGTTTTAATTTGTCTTACAACGTCACCTAGTGTACAAGTAAAGTAAAGCAGGTTTAACATCATGCATTTTCTACTTTGCTTTCTTCAATAGAGAAAGAAATCGTTGGATTGGTTTTCATGATTTAAAATAAATAGGCATTTATTTTATTACTCTTAGAAATGATAAATAAATCTAATAAATAATAATAAAACATTGCATATTAATTTATTCCTCTCAATTAATTCATATCTCAGCTGACAAGACATATTCATGATTCACAAATTCATGCACATTTGACAAACAAGATATTAAACAATTTAGCTCTTATAAATCTGTAAAAAGTAAGGCCAGCACAGTATTGCACTATAGTAAGACAAGTTTTCTTCTTTAATCCACCTCTTCAATGGTGGGACCCTGTGATTCAGGCTGGGCCTGGAATCCACCTCCACCTGCGGGAACTCCTCCTTGATAGAGCAGAGAGATAATTGGATTACACACACTTTCCAATTCTTTCTGGTGGTGCTCATACTCTTCCTTTTCAGCCAGCTGATTGTTCTCCAACCAGGTAATAACCTCTTTGCACTTATCATTGACCTTCTTTTCTTCTTCACTAATCTTTCCATTCAGCTATTCATCCTCTATGCTATTCTTCATGTTGAAGGCGTAAGAATCCAGAGCCTTCTTTGCTGCAATCTTCTCTTTTTGCACCTCATCCTCAGCTTTGTACTTTTCCGCATCTTGCCCCATCCGCTCGATTTCCTCTTTGCTCAGTCAACCTTTGTCATTGGTAATGGTGATTTTGTTCTCCTTCCCTGTGCTCTTGTCTACAGCCAGTTCGTTCAGTATGCCATTGGCGTCGATGGCAAAGGTCACCTCGATTTGGGGTACGCCTCGTGGCGCTGGTGGTATACCAGTGAGCTCAAACTTGCCGAGCAAATTGTTATCTTTGGTCATGGCCCTCTCACCTTCAAAGAGCTGGATCAGGACATCTGGCTGATTATCAGAATGTGTGGAGAAGATCTGCGTCTGCTTGGTGGGGATGGTGGTGTTGTGTTTGATGAGAGCAGTCATGACTCCTCCTGCCATCTTGATACCCAAGGACAAAGGAGCCATGTCCAGAAGCAACAAGTCTTGAACGTTTTCCGAGGTGTCACTCATCTGGGTTGATGCTCTTGTTGAGCTTTCTGTCGTTAAAGAAATCCTGCAAAAGCTTCTGGATCTTGGGGATCCTGGTGGAGCCGCCAACCAGAACAATATCGTGGATCTGGGACTTGTCCATTTTAGCATCTCTCAAAGCCTTCTCGACTGGTTCCAGCGTGCCTCTGAAGAGCTCAGCATTAAGCTCTTCAAAGCGAGCCCTTGTGATGGAAGTATAGAAATCAATGCCTTCAAACAGGGAATCGATCTCGATGCTGGCCTGAGTGCTAGATGAGAGGGTCCTTTTAGCTCTTTCACAGGCCGTGCAAAGCCTTCTCACTGCTCTCTTATTCTGACTGATGTCCTTCTTGTGCTTCCTCTTAAACTTTTCAACAAAGTGCTTGACCATCCAGTTGTCGAAGTCCTCTCCTACTCACATAAGGACTCAGAATATACTTGAAAAGAGACATGTTCATTGTGTAACTGCATTGTCTACACAAACCATTAAGCTTAGACTTTGAAATAGAAAACATGGACACACAAAGAGGCTTTTTTTTTCATTTAGCTATTCATTTTCATAGCCTAGCATTTAATTAGAACAGAAATTAGCAAGGGTCCATAGAAAAACAGCAAGGGTTTTTTTGCAGCGGGGTCAACATTGAGCTTCTGGTTTTTATATAAGGGTAATAATAAATTTTTTTTTTTTACATTTTCTTTTATGCCTTTGAAACTTTGTTAATTTTTTCCTGTCTCATGCTAAATGTTTGTGCCAAAGTAACTATAGAAACATTTTGTTCCCTTTTCCACACTAGATGAGCAACAATAAACCTTTGATTCAATACCTTTGAAAGCTTAATTTACCTTTTATCGTGAGAATCAAAAGTTCTGTCAGTAAGTTTCATTAAAGATTAAAAGACTGTTGGAGACCATGATGATAATTTAAACAGCATGCTTAAGAAAATGTAGTAAAATGGACACAGTAAAATAAATGTTGATATACACTCAACAAAAATATAAACGCAACACCTTTGTTTCTTCTCCGATTTCTCATGAGATGGACATAAAGATTTAAAATTCATTCCAGATACACAATATTACCATTTCTCTCAAACATTGTTCACAAATCAGTCTAAATGTGTGATAGTGAGCACTTCTGCTTTGTTGAGATAATCCATCCCACCTCACAAGTGTGCCACATCAAGATGCTGATCTGACATCATGAGTAGTGCACAGGTGTACCTTATACCTTATATATCGCTGTTTTTTAATTATTCCTGGCTGAGGTAGGAGCTGTTACAATAATAATAATACTTAATTTCTTCCCCCAGTATTTGTGTTTATGTTATTACTGGCTTTTTTGAGTTAGTTTTGAGTCAGTAGTTTTAACAAAATGCCTAGTTGTGTGAATATCAATCCTGTTGTAAAGCTTTGAGTGATTGCAGTGCATGTAGTGCTCAATTTTTTTGGGGGGGGGTTGTAGATTTAATACATTTTTACTACACACTGTGTAACAATAATATAACTTGGCATGTTCTACAAAAAGCAATAAAGTGTTACTAAGCAAACAAATTCATGGTTTTTGAAAATCTTGAAATTGCAATGAAAGCAAAGTAGGGACCAATCTTTTCTTTCATAATTTCACTCGGATTGATATACAAGAAAATGTTCAAGGTATATAAAAAGTTTTTTATTATTATTTAATAATTATTATTAACTTAAGTCAAAGCACACATGGTCATGTAATCAACATTAAAGTATACCTCTTAATAAACAGATTGTGATGACGTGTATTCCAACATACGAGTGGATGTCCATGAATGATGTGCTCAACTGTCTTTGTTGCCCCAGAGCTGAAACATAAAATAGACAGCTATCATTCCTTCTATTTTATCAGAAAAGGCAGATAACCAGAGTACATTATGTCATAACTACAGAGTAACTTTTTTTTTCTTATCAGTTTGTTCAGTCAGAAATGCATAACAGGAATAAATTACACTTTAAAATGTATTTAAAGAGAAAACTGTTATTTCGAAATGTATTAATGTTTAACATTTTTGCATTTACATGTCAAAAATGAACATAAACTAAATATGACCTCTTAATAGCCATAAATTTACTATGCTACTACACCACGTGATTACTAAACACAAACACTATTACTTTTTATAATAGTAATAATATGATGCTACATAAAGCTCATGTATAATGGTGAAGGTTCACTAACTTTAGTTTAATAAACCTAATAAACATATAAGTTAATGTTATGCCGATTATACACTGGGCAACTTTTCGAGCAATTTTGGTAAATGTTGCCGTCAACGGGCAACCAGATGAGAGACAGAGCCCAAGAGATAGAAATTTGTTAACCATTCTGACTGGAAATGTGCCCAAGCAACACTGCTCATAATAAGGTGCCCTGTTTAGTTGGCCTTATCATCCGAGGCGATCAAGAACACCATTAAAATAAACCAAACACTTTTTCCCGGCAAAGAGATTCTTCTGAATTCTGACGTTAACGAGGTGGTCGAGATGCACTACACTAGCCTGCCGCCGGCTGGCAAGAGCAGTCCTTTGCAGTCGGGGGAGGAGTAAAGAGACGGCTGTCAGGTCGGACACTAATGCAATATGACGTTTATTATTTGTATATTTGTTTCGTAGTTATCTACAGGATTTTTTTTTCAAATCTAAGCAGTTTATTCAGTGTAGTGAAGCCTCTCACAACATCCATAAAAAAATGGCCTCTGGTCGACCAGTTTTTTACTCTTATACAATACGAATATATATTTACCATATCGCCTAATCTTCATTTTCATCATGAATGTTTTGTTTGAATATCAGATATTCAATATAAAGAGGCACATAAAAACAGGCAGCACACATTGTGCTTGTAAATCACATAATCTGACCAATGAGAATAAAGTGTGTCGTCATCAAGGCTTTCGCAGTCGATTTTGAGCAACTGCAGCGCCTGACCTGTGCGACTGCTCTCGTGGTACTTTGATGGCACATGTGATCGAAAGGCGGCTGCAGCGCCGATCAAAGTCGGGAAAATGATTTTACCAGAATGCATTGTTTTGTAAGGCGGCAGCCGACTTCACGCGGGGCAAAGGGCTTACTCTCCAAAAAACACATTCAACAGCCTACATAATTTAAGGGCTTTTTTATGTCGCATAAGTTTTAGTGATTTGAAAATTTATAAATCCTTATGAAAAAGCAAGAAACTGGGGGGAGGTTCTTAAAAAAACTACATTTATTAATAAAATAATTGGCCAACATTATCATATTATTCACCAAAAATTCAACATCATAGTTCCTACAAAAGGAAAAATACTTTACATCTTTAAAATCAAAGTCAGGTATCACATAATTCAAACTCAACCAAGTGAAGAGATCATTCCAGAGTTTCTTAGAGAATTTGCAAGAGTAGAAAAGATGTTCCAATGATTCTATGTCTGCTTTACAAAAAGTGCACTCATTACAGTTCATATTAAATCCATGTCTGAGAAACTCATTACAGGGATAAATGTCATTGGTAATTTTAAATTGAACCTCTTGGCTAATATGGCTTTGGAGTGCAATTAACATTATGTTTTACACAAAAATCCCCATAACTAACAAAATTTCCACTCCCATCCATTACATGTACAATGGACCAGACACCCTTGTCCATCCAGTCCTGAAAATACACAGACTTTCCTTTAAGAAGGATACACTTATTATTCCACAAGGAACAACTGTGTGGTGAAAAGTTGTATTGTATATTAATTTCCAATACAATAATACCTGACTATGAAAAGATGATAATTTACACTTCAACTTAGATGGCTCAAAATCACTTTAACAGAAAAACAATGCCCCCGAAAGAGTCAAAAAAACATAAAAATCAATTACATTCAACTCACCCTCACTGACATGAACACTCAAATTACTGTTTTCTCTAATTTTAGGGTCTTTAGTAATGACAATCCCTAGATATATTACTGCAGTTTTTAAAGGAATATTGAACAAGTGCGACTGTATGATCGTGAAGTGCCATCAGCTCACATTTTTTCAAATTTAAATGTAGACCAGAAGCTTTTGAAAAGTGAGACACCAGGTTAATGGCAACTGGAATCTGCTCCGTGTCACCCAAAAACAGGGTGGTGTCATCCGCTAGTTGACTTATCAATAGCTTACTCCCTAATACATTCAAAGGCCTAATCTCTTTACTATTCTTGAGATAGATTGCCAACAATTCAGCTATTGTCTAATACCCCTGTTAATGTTGAACCTCTCAGAAGTCCCAGAAGGTAATGAGACTGAACTATTTATGTCTTTGTATAACATTTCTATTAATTTAATAAATTTGGGACCAAAACCAAAAAACTTCAATGCTTGTAAAATGAATTTATGTTCTACAGTCTCGAATGCCTTATAAAAGTCAAGAAATAAAACAAACCCATCATCTTTAATTAGGTGTCTAATATTGTTGTGTATTGACCTTCCTTTGATAAAACCAGATTGAGTTTCACTAATAACTTGGCTCAGTCTACATTTTAATCTATTAGCAACAACAGATGAAAGAATTTTATAATTGACATTAAGTAAAGTAATTCTCAATAAATCTTTTGTCCTCATTTGCCTTTGGAATGAGAACAATTAAACCTTGTTTCATAGTTGTGGACAGAGTATTAGAATCAAAACATTCCTTTAAGGCATTAAATAGCAAGTCTTTTATGTCCTCCCAGAAAAATTGATAAAAGAAGTCAAACCGTCCTGACCAGGAGATTTACCACCAGGCATTTTTTGGATGACAGAATCAAGTTCCTCTAAGCTTAGGACTCTATCACATGTTTCTTTAAATTCGTCATCAATCTGTGGGATAACATTTTTAATATTTTGAAGAAATTCCTTACTATCATTTTTATAGTATGATGAAGAGTATATAGTGCTATGAAACAAGTATATTTCCTCCGATATTAGTTTTGGATCTGTGATTACTGTATCATTAATAACTAAGTCCTGAATTGTTTTTTCTCCTGCCTTCTCTTTTCTAACTGACAAAAATAAGCTTCTTCTCTCCTTCTTCCATCCATTTTGCACGAGATCTTACAAAGGCTCCTTGTGCTTTCATTCTATACAAACTGTCTAATTTAGCATGCAGGTAGAGTAACTTTTCATCATCTTGAACCGATTCTTGTGAGTTACAACAATCATTTATTTCTTGAATTAAACTCACTTCCTTTTAAGATCTCTGCTTTTTTGACTACCAAACCGCATCGAAATTTCCCGTGTTTTAAATTTAAAAATTTTATTTTTAAATTTAATTTTCATTTGGTCCCAAAAGAGGTTAAGGAAAGATCATTTTCAATTTCACTCCCCAAATGTCTTATTTGCCTACAGTACTCATCCTTTAATAGTTCTGCATTAAACTTCCAGTAGTCTTTCCTAACGGTATGACTGATTGCTGGTGTCAGTATAAGTGTAATCAGACAATGATCTGTCAATGGTGCAGCTGAAATTGAAGCATCAAAAATATTCACAGAAAATTCCTCCGGGATAAGACAAAGATCTATCCGTGACTTAGAGGATCATTAGGTTTGTCCCAAGAGTACTGCCTAGTTTTAGGATTCTTTACCCTCCAAATATCTATAAGTGAGTGTAGATTGGAAAATTCCTGCATAATCTTATTAAAGTGATGGTTAGTGTTACTAGAGGGGGATCTGTCCAGCCACTCATCAGGTGCCAAAGTCCCCTCCAAAAAGTACTAAGTTTGAGTGAAACTTCATCTTATACAGTGTGACAACATCAGCAACAGTGTCTAATAAAATTTTGTTTTGCCCACTGCTTTTGTACTCATAAACATTAGTTAAAGTAACAAAAGTACCGTCACAGTTAACCACAGCAGAAAGCCAGTGTCCTTGAGCATCAGCTTGAAACGTAACAACCTTTCCCGGGCAATAGTTAAGGCATATGGCGAGTTGCTGAACAAGTTGAGCCGTGACTGAACAAAATCGTGTCTCCCCATTGCGTTTTCCAAAAGGCTTTGTGTTTTATTTAGTCTTGTAAACCCCTTGCATTTAACGAACAAAAAGATAAAGGAGATTTAAGTGCACACACATCACAGTGGAACTCACAGTGAACAAACAAAGTGTCACTGAACAGTCAGTAATGAAAACCTGACGAATTAACTTGCAACATAACAAGAGTCTCTCAAAACAACATCATTTCCCTTCCTTTGAACTTTATCAGCCTGGAAAGATTTGTTTTCCCTCAATGAACGCAAAAGGACCACGAAAATGCGCCACTTTTCCTTCCGCTCGAGCTTGTTTAACCCGTGGCCATAGCACTTGTCTCGCCTCTCTGTCCTCCTTACTCAGATCCTCTGCGAAGTGACAGCTTGCTTCCTTGCAAACGGTTGCTCCTTTTGCTCCAGTTTCCTCGCCATCTCCTCCATCTTTCCTTCCTGCTTATTGAATCTCTTACTGAGGAAATAAATTGCTTTGAGGATATCCGCGTTAGAAATGACACCCTCCCGATCAGGGCGCACTTTCTTCAAAGTGTGAACTTTACTAGGAGTAACAGATCATTCCTGAGCAGCACACACCTCCAAGAGACGCTTATTAGATTCGACACATACCTCCATCGTGTCGGCGTAATCGTGATCGCTTGTGTGGCTGATCGCGGCTTTTTTTCAAGTTTCTTTCCCTTGCCTGCCATCCTTAGCTGATGAAAAACAAATCCGGTGAACAAGGAGTTAGGGAAAAGTCTAAAAACACTGATAAAACTTTGAGACTCTGCTAGTAGCTAAAACGTGCTGCCATCTTGGATGAACACCCAAGTCAATGGAAAGCGTAGACGCTGACTCTCGTTACACCGCACAACAAAGCTCTTGCAACAGTTATTGTACTTTTATTTTTATTTTATTTAGCCTTCTATCTGCCCCCTTTTTTTTAATTTTGAGCACCCGCCCCCTTAAACGTCTCTACACGGCCCTGGTTTCTAATTTTTTTTTTAAAGCGAAGCATGCGGGCAAACTCTAGTAGGCGGGGCCTATGGTGTCACGTGCTTCGAATGCGACCGTATGCAAATTACAGAACTATTGACGTCACAAGCGCCCAGTATAAACGAGGTCACGAGACCGTTGCAAATTGTTAAACTTTCTAAAGTTAAATTCGATTTCTAACGCTTTGATTTCTTACAAATTAATCACCGGGCAGCTTTCAACCATCATGACGCTTTAATTTTGCACCCCTGGCCACACAGATTTGTACAGAGTCAGTTAAGAAATGAAGCTCAAGGACTAAGGGAAAGAGTCAGAAGAACTGACATCAAGTAAGATTTAAATGATGAGATTTAATAATAGTTAAATTAATTATGGCCAGTTATTCAAGTTATTTTTAACGTGAATCCTTAAATTTGTACCACGTTTTCACAAGCACAGTACTGCAAGCAGTGTTTGAAAATTAGTAACTCTTATGGTTTATGAATTGTGCTGTAATAACATTTAAAAAAGCAACTTTTGTATGAATATAACCTTTAAAAGAGACATATTGATGTTTGTGAACATTATTTTATTTTAAAAGCTTTGCAATTTATAGGCGTATTGCAAACTTTTTAGATGCTATTTTGTGTCATTATGCTGCTGTTTCAGATACCATTTCTTACAGATAATGTCATGATAATAATTTTGTTTGTTTTAATGAACATCTGTGTGTGCAGCAATGTCTCTATAATATGTTGTCAAGACAGGTATGAGAATATCTTCAGAAAGAAGAGACAGCAACAGGTTTCTACAACTAGAGAGAGGTAAGATCAGGAAAAATTTGTACAGGTACAAAATTCACTACATTTTTTTTTCACTACATTTGGTTCTGAGGAACTGAATGCAGAGAGCTGTTTGGTTCTGAGGAACTGAATGCAGAGCTGTTTGGTTCTGAGGAA
>JAUMHI010000046.1:7390284-7412797 GCA_032359435.1 Enteromius unitaeniatus
CACCATTCTTTGTAAACCCTAGAAATGGTTGTGCGTGAAAATCCCAGTAACTGAGCAGATTGTGAAATACTCAGACCAGCCCGTCTGGCACCAACAACCATGCCACGCTCAGAATCGCTTAAATCACCTTTCTTTCCCATTCTGACATTGAGTTTGGAGTTCAGGAGATTGTCTTGACCAGGACCACACCCCTAAATGCATTGAAGCAACTGCCATATGATTGGTTGATTAGATAATTGCATTAATGAGGTGTTCCTAATAATCCTTTAGGTGAATGTAGTTCTGATTATTGTCCTTATTTTAATAATTATTAATAGATTAATAATAGAATATACATAAAATAAATACAAAAGATTTGTGTGATTGTATTAGGATATTGGTGTGGATAACAAAAATATAAATAAAATAACAAATAAAATAACATTTTATGCACTTGGTAGATGCTTTTATCCGAGGCAACTTGCAAACGCTGTATTCAAGATATACATACTGTATAAAAACATAAAAAACACAATTAAATGAATTGTCCTGCAGCTCTCCCTTACCTGTGTACACCTGTAACGCTCTCCTCCACAATCCCACGCACTTTCTTAAAGACACTTGGATACTTCTTATACACCCAGTGGGTCAGATCGCCCCCATCATCTAGGATCTGTGAGAAAATGCATGACTCTTACTAGTCTGCAAACATACAAAGATCCTGATAATTGTTTTGAAGCCCAAATAAATACTGATTTGGAAAATGAAGATTAACAGAAGCGGCATGCTAAATATTACAAGCAGTGGTAGATATGTGTTCACAAAGTGTACAAAACAGCAATAGAATTAGGCTATTCACATAAAGTGTAAACAGACGTAATATGCAGTTTGAACAATGGGTAAATGTTGGGTAAAGTTGGTGAAGTTAATCTTTGCCTACAAGCTTGATTATTTGCACTCAGTGCAAACAGACACTGCCCACTGATTCAGCTCTTTTAATATCACTAGATATTAGGCGCAGAACATCATATACCATGTTTGCCTGCCAGCCTTCCATGTTGACACAGCGATCAATGCACCACCAGAAGTCATCTTCTGATTCACCTTTCCAGGCAAAAACCGAAACACCTTTAAAGGGCACAAAATAAATGAAAAGAGAGTCCAGAATATCAGTCCAGGTTAGAAATGGTGGTTCAGACAACAGTAAGTTGTTTAGAGGGCTGTTTACCGCTCTCTGCCAAAGCTGCGGCCACTTCATTCTGAGTGGAGTAAATGTTACACGCAGTCCAGCGACACTGAGCTCCCAGTGCCACAAGTGTCTCTATCAGGACCTGAAAGAAACCAGCAAAGCATATCATGCAGCTGGGAAGGCAAACTAAGAGTAATGTGTATATTTACATTTACATAAGCAACATTGTTAGCACTGATTTATTTGCATGAAAAATACTTTCTACTAAAATTAACTAAGGTGTTTAATATTCTCTTTTTTAATTAGGTAGGACCTTTAATAGCAACAACTCTGTTTATTAATATTTTGAACTCACTTGTGCAATATTTAGTTTCATTTTTATGTATTTTTGTAATATGTATTAGTTTCTCACTACTTAACTCCACTTTTTAGTACCTGAAACAATTTTTGTTCACTTGTCAAGGCACCATTTTCATTTAAGTTTTTTAAGTTTATGCTTTAATCTAATATTTATCTATAGCTATATTTAGCTATTTTTTGACTGAATTGAACTACTAACAATGCAAACATGCCTATAGTGAGTAGGGTGTCCAATGAACAGACCATATATAATACAATTTACTAAAAGAAGTGAAGATGTACACTACATTTAAGTAAGTGTTTTAAATTCAAGTATTCATTATATTGCCCTGATTGATATACTGGTCTGATCAGTTTGGTAATTCCAGCAAATCAAAAAGGACCTAAATGTGCTAACTTTAATATCCATCCAAAAAAGCAATAGAAAAGTGTAAATATTTTGTGTAAGAAACAGTGTGTGTTTGAATTTTCGCAGCCCTAAGGAGAACCTACTGCAGTCTGTGCAGTGATGTGAGTGCATCCAACCACTTTAGCCCCAGCGAGGGGTTTCTCCCCCTGAGCTCGCTTCCGCAGGGAAATGAGTGCAGACATATCTGTGGATGTGACAGAGACAACAGTTTGGAGATGAGACAACTTCTTTTATTATGGAAGACAGAGTATAGAGTATAAAACAGAGATCAGAACTCTTGCTGCATTAAAAACAGGGGAAACATCAAACAGCCTAATAATTAAATAGTCAGTGTTCAGTAGCAAACTCATTGGCTGTGCTCTATAAATACAAATGAGATTGTATCAGACTGCACAATTTAAAGGTTTCATGAAAGACTGTAGTTTTCAAGCTTCCAAAAAGGATGCAAAAGCATCATAAAACATCACCACAATGGTTATTATGAATCACACACAATATTCCTGGTAGTTTTGTTCTTATTCACTGATTATTTCTGGACCATTGAGTCAGTTGAACTCAAGACAGTCTTTTTTGAAACAGAGCACTTGCTTCAGGAGACATTCAAGCAAAAGCTCTTTGAAATCTCGTTTTCTGTTCTCAGAAGAAAGTCATATGGACTTGAAATCATTAAATGATTATATGTTTTTCCTTTTTGAGTGCGCTGTTCCTATATATATATATATATATATATATATAAATCCTGAATTAAATGGAGAACAATGACTGTTCCCAAACCTTGTTCATTTGACAGCACTTTAACACACCTACATTTGTGTTCAACAGATGTCCTGAGTCAACAATTCTTTACTAAACCAATAACATTAATTTTTAAAACATGACACAACACGACCAACCAGTTGAGAATCAATGCTGTAATTGTTATGTATGCAAACCACCTTGACCTATCAAACAGCAACAAGAAAGTTCCCACTAAGCACAGGTGTGAAGATAACTAGAGTACTAAGCTTAAAAAGTGAGTCTCCTAACCTTGCTCAGCGATCTCGATCTCCCGCCGTCCAAACTCGGCCTGCTTGATGTTTTTGACGCAGAAGTCGCTGCTGCCTTTTGAGTTGACCTGGCTTTTCTCACGAGGAGACGTCTCATCATCCGAACTGTCAGTGTACGATGCCGCTACAAGAGCACGGACGCACATTTTAGTGGAGGTAACTCCAAAGCATGCATTTTTCCATGTTTGCTAGAAAAAAAAACCCTACTGATCTTATGACATTATTTTGCAACTCTGTTTCAGCAATCTGCTGTTTGGGGGAGGGGGGGTTGCTCTGCAGTCACAAACATGTAGGAATGTTTATCCCTCACTTTTGTTGGTATTACGAGTGATTTAGGAATGTGAATTTGACTGATCCAGTGCCAGTGCTACCAAAAGTCTGTAGTTCTCGCTTTAAGCTAACCTAGGATTATATTACACAACGCACAAAACTAGCATGAACAAGAAATAAGCAGTTTTGGGCCACAAAAATGTTCTTGTTAGTTTCTGCAATGAACTTACAGGAATAGTTCATCTAAAAATGAAAATGCACTCACCCTCAGGCCATCCAAGATGAGTTTATTTCTTCATGGGAACAGATTTGGAAATTGTGCATTAAATCACTTGCCCATCAATCCATAATCCATAACAACACTTTTCTTGCGAGTTGATATTTTCACTCATATTTCCAATTTAAAATTAAATTTTTAATGATGGACATATTTCTTACAAACATAGCTTTTCACTTCACAAGACATTAAGTGATGAACAGCAGTCATGTAGATTATGTGGATTATTGTGATGTTTTTATCAGATGTTTAGATTCTCATCCTGACGGCACCCATTAACTGCAGAGGATCCATTGGTGAGCAAGTAATTTACTGCTAAATCTGTTCAGATGGAGAAAAAAACCTATCATCTTGGATGGCTGAGTTTTAGCAAATTTTCATTTTTGGGTAAACTATTCTGTTAAAATAAAAACATTTACCTACTAAATAGCTGTCAGCTGCATTTGCATGCATTTAATGCTACTTGTTTTGTTTTGTGTGTCTGTGCTTGGCTTGCAGTTAGGGTGGATGAGGGACTGACCTGAGCTGTAGCTGTCCGTGGAGGACTGAGAGATGGAGCGGGACAGGGAGCGACGGCCGGTCTTTGTAGGGAACTTGCTGAACTCCTGTTTTTCCTCTTGGTTGGCAAACTGAATCTGCTACAGTAAGATGGAGGTATGGAAAAAAAAGAGGATGGGGGAGAGATAGAGACATGAATACACGAGCAACACATTTGCATGTAGTTTAAGGAATAGTTCACCCAGAAACAAAAATTGTGGATTGAAGCTACTTTTTGCTAAGGTTTTGTTCAAAATATGTTTATTTGTGTTTTTCGAAGTTAACCAATGTCTTAGAGGTGCGACTTTTGGGTGAGCCAAATAAATGCACATCAAACTACAAATTTTATACCTTCAAAATGCATAATGATAGCTCCATTTTAGAACTTGATTCAAGTAATTCAAATGTAATCAAACTAACTATGATGATATAACTTTGAAACATCACTACTGAACATTAAATACACTAAAATACTCTAAGGAACAGCACAGCTTCAAACATGTAGAGTCTTAATATAGCCCAAAAGGACACTATAAATAGCCTCAGTTCACTGCTGTATTGAAATATTTTACAATTACATAACAGATGTGGGGAGCGGTTCTCATCAGGGGATTTCAGTTCCATTTCAGTCATTTTAATAATGCAAAACTTTAAATATTCATGGGATATATGCTTGCAGTGTGTACTGCTGTTTTCTGCCTGTGTGCTGTGTGTGAGAATGCAGATGAACTTGACTGTTAAAACTATAGCTTGAGCATGAACAATACAAGCTAAAGGGAAATGGAAGTGCAATTTTCTGCAGTAAACTCAAATTAGCACTGAAACAAATGCAGTGTTGGTCGTATACAAAAGCATTTAGTTCTTTGTCCGGTCAGTGTTTTGAGTACGAATCCACCTTGTCAAGAAACTGACTCCAAAGGCTCTAAAAGTCATGTCTAATGATCTAGAACAAATTAAAGAGAGCGTTTGATGCAACAGAGCAAATATTTATTGACTGCAATGTTTCCAGACAGAAACTGACCTTGAAAGAAAAAGAATTGACATTTATAAATGAAGTTGTGAGTACATTAGCATATAAACCAGAACATGGACTAAATTCATTTCAGTTTTAATTTCACAGGGTCATTAAAGTGATTAATCAAAGTAATAAAAGCGAAAACCCCACAGCACACATAGCCTGACAGAAACATTAAAGCTATCATGAAGGAATGAACGCTTCTGTATAAAAATACCCTATGAAGACAGATTCATCAGAGTGATCATATGTCTGAAAGGCAAGAGAGGATAGAGAGGGTTTCATGGTAGACTATTAGATTTACACAATAATGTGCAGGTAAATCACAGAAGCATGGCTCTGGTTCTGACTGCACTCCTTTTTTAGAGCGGATTTATGTTTCTTTCATACACAGATGTCTCATCTACAGGCACAGATCAGCAGCGGCTCGGCTTCAAAGCATCTGCAGACCCAGATTCGCTATGAACTGCAATACGACTGTGCTTGATCAAACAAAATCACTTGGTTTGATATGTAACCACAAGTATACATTTGCATCTGCCACAAACAAACACTAGAATCACAAACTGTAGAATCAGTACATCATCTCATTTAGCACAATTATTAGCTGAGATCAAGTCAAGTGTTTTAAAATCTTTTGAGGTGGCAAGATACGGCCAAAGAAGATACTTTATAAATGTGCCTGATGCTTCAGGCTGAGGTAACCTCTAACCTGCAACCTTAACCAGTGGCATTTATCTGATTAAGCTTGTGTGTGTGGTTATAAGCAATCAAATAATCCAAGCATCTAATTTATTTACTGTCTAAGCGCACCGCAGACAGATAGAGAGGGCAGAACCTCTGTCTGTGTGGTATATGAAAACAGGAGATTTCATTTAATGCATCTGATGGCAGTCAATCTTCCGATCTTTAGGAAAAGGCTCTGGACAGTTCAATAGCATTTGTGAATCCGATACTTTTTCCAAGCAAAACAGCGGATCCCTCACCCTTACAAAACACAGCTGACATCACAAATCCTACTGTGAAATATAGACAATGTGCAAAGAAACTTTTTAGCTGCTCTTTCACAGCTGAGGGAATGTATTTGATATAAAATAATAAAAGCAAATCATTTCAAATAATAAAATATATCAGATTTTTTTAAATACATTACTATATTTGGCATCATAAGATTTTTATTTATTTTTTTTTTAAGTATTTTTTGTGTTTTAATATATTTTAAAATGTGAATTATTCCTAGTCTTTAGTGTCACATGATGCTTCAGAAATCATTCAAAAATCACTCAAACATTTATGAATTTATCAAATCATTATAGTCTTTACTGTTAAGTTTGATTAACACACCCTTGCTGAATTGAAGTATAATATAAAAGGTTCTGTTGAGATCTTTTCATTTTGGGAAGATTTTTTAACTTCCCATGACTTCAGTATGATAAGCAGTGAACCACTACACATTGTGCTTTACTCAAAACAGTCAGCAATCTACTTTCCAATCCCAGAAAATGCTCAGCCCCCCTGAAGCTCTGCTTTAGCACCATCGGTTTATCTGTTATCTAACTTGTGATTTGGCAGACATCATCCAAGTCCTGAGTTAGGTATGTTTGGACACAAAACTGCAGGACATGCCGGTGAAGTTGACACAACATACAGCTAATGTTTCAAGGAAATTTGAGTGATAATAAAATGCCATTGTGAGGCGGTATTGTGACCCGGGGCAAAGCTTTGAACTCAAAGTGCTTGGAATAACTGGACAGTTATGATCATAGAATTCAGACTATAATTTTTCCAGTTGAAAGACAGAGACAAGAAGAACGCTATGGACTGTGATGAAGCCTTATAAGCACTAACATCCCTTACAGCTCATTTTGCTGATTAAACTGTCACTTAAATTATTAAAAAATCGTACCATATTCTTTTTTGAACACTCTGGAAAAGTGCTGTAATAATGCTGAAGACTGTGGATTATGTTAAACTAGACTTTAACTGCCCCAGGCAGGGTTATGTAGCAGAAAAGTCCAATGTAAGTGTCAAGACACAAAACTGACAAAGTATGACTGTGGCAGATGTAAATATCTCTGCTAAAAACAGTCAGTACTATGACTTCACCTTCATATTTGAGTAATAATTTCTCAAGTCTGTTTTAGTCAATCAGCCCCTGAAAAATCAGCACATGATTTCTCAAAACTTCTTACTCAGAGCTGAACTGAGAACTTCAAACACTTCCAAGTATTTAAGTGCAGTGACACATTGATGGTGATGGACAGATAAGTTGACTTGATCACAAAGAAGGACCCTTTTAAGGTCAATTTAAAATATAAACATATATGTATGTGTGTATATATATATATATATATATATATATATATATATATGAGAAAATATCCTTATTGTCTACATTTTTATTAATATTTTTAGTTTTTTATCAATAATTTACAAATTTCATTTACAAGGTCAATTCAGCACAACATAATCGAATATATAAATATGAAAAAACATTGTAACCTTAATTATATTTCAGAATTTCTAAAAACAATATCTATAATTTAACTTAATACTACTGCATTAATATATAGCATAAATAGGGAAAAATCGATGTCGATTTCTTTAACATTTTCTAATATTATCTTGATATGTATAAAATAAAAAAAACTGAAGTACAGCTGTTTCTGTCTGTCAATATATATGTTATATAAACATATAATGTGCAATAAGTCACCAGTCACCAAAAATCTGAGCTCTTTTTGCTGTGTGCTCCTGAAGAGGAGGGAAGAGAGAGTAATGTGGCACTTACCCTGGGAAAGTCATAGCCATGGTTCATGGTCCCTGTCTGCTGCCTGTGGCCTGTGTCCCTGTGTATTGTTACAACGGTGTTTCACCAATGTAGTTTTACAAACGGGGCGGGTGTAGGGGGGAGTTTCTGTTTGGAGTTCTTACAGCGGACATGAGGGTATGGGAGGTGACAAGGGAACCAATAAATCAACCTCTCACATACCCGGCCAGCCTACTTTTGCTCTCCCTTTCTTTCTGTAATCTACTGTTCCTTGCAACCACCGTAAGGACCATTGGCCCGTCTGTTTGTGGTGACTGAATGTTTCAGGAGTACTAAAGGAAGGGTGTATTTGTTGCCCCGGAGTGTTTTAATCCAACTGGTTCTCCCGCAGAGTTCATTCAGGGCGGCTAATAAAACAGGGATCTAGAGGGAATTAAACCATGTTTCTGTAAACCCCCAAAGCATCCACTATAGGTCATGTCGGTCAACTCTATTCCGACTGACTAAAAATAGAAGAAAAAGAAATCCATCCAGTTCATTGACTGTTCCGCTTTACAGCTCACAATGATCCATCGTGGTGAAAACAGACAGGCAGTACTAGGCCAGCAGACGCTCAAGCGTTAAGCAGACGCTGTTGAGCCATTTAACGTGACTCTGCCAATACCTGCTGTAGTCCTAATGTAACCAGTCTGGCTTTCAGCCACAGTCTCTAATCCCAAGCTGAGGTCATGCAGTGTACACTCCACTCCACAGGACTGTCAACAAAAACAAAGAACTCTATTGCCCTCCACATAGGATTAGGTTTTTTAATTAAAAGTGATAATGTAGGGCTGTCAACTGATTAAAAAGTCTTTACTCTCACTTTTTTGTTATTGTTGTAATTGTCTATATACTAGGGCTGTTAGCCAAAAAGAAGTCATTAAAAAAATTATGTGTTTAAAATATTTTAACGCAGTAAACGCACAATCCCTGAATCTGTAGTCATCTTAGGCCTACTTTACCCACAGTTGATTGCTGACAAATTATGAAGGGCAACAAATCCGTAAGTGAATGTTTTGCAAATAACAATTTCGGAAGGAGCGCTGGACGAATTAATCACGGCTGGCATCTCATTCTCCCGGCTCACTCCCCGGACAGCATTAAATTCGCTACTTATTCAACGCTAATGAGAAAGCGTGAACTCGTGAAATGCAATTATTCCCCAAAATTCAAGATGCTGGTGCTAAAAATGCCTCAGAGTTTTTGTCGTAGGGTTACCATACGTGCCATTTTCCCAGGACGTGTCCTGGCCAGGATTTCTATATTGCTTTGATTCAAAGTACCACCAGAGCACTTCAAAACATAAGTAACTCATGTCATACACTAATCGGTCTGCACAGGCAAACAAAGCCAAAACATAGATATTTAAGGACGCGTCCTGGGAAAATGGCACGTATGCTCACCCTATCTTCACCCTATCTATATCACATGATATAGTTCAGCGATAGCTCATAACACAAGCAAGCAGACCAATATCAAACAAGTGTTGTTTCTTTCCTGAATATCAAGTTTTAATGTGATTTTATATAGTAAATAAGAAGTTATTTTTATATTATATAATTGTAATTTTAAATACAATATTGTGTGTTTTGCTCAATTTTGCAGAGAACATATTACCTTTAAAGGAACGCGGCAGTTTTTTTTTTAAATAGGCTCATTTTCCAACTTTTTGAATCTAAAAGTTTTTGAATCCATTCAGCCTATTTCCTGGTCTGGTGGCAGCACTTTCAGCTGTAGCTTAGCATTGATCATTGAATCTGATAAGAAAATTAACATCACGCTCAAAAATGACCAAAGATTTCTGATATTTTTCCTCAACTTGACTCTTCTATGCTTACATTATGTACTAAGACCGACGGAAAAAAAAAAAAAGTTGTGACATTCTAGGCTGATATAACTAGGAACTATATTCCGGCGTAATAATCAAGGAACTTTGCTGCCGTACCATAGCTGCAGCAGGCACAATGATATTAAGGCTCTCGTTCCAAGCCTTTCTTATGTGGAACACAAAAATAGGTATTTTCAAGATTGCTGGTAACAAAGCTGTTTTGGTTTCCAATGACTTTCATTGTATGAACAAAAAATACTTTTCAGTTTATGTTTGGCCATTTAGCCTAAATGTTCATGTATAATCAATTTTATGCAAAATAAAAAAAAATTTCTAAAGCTACAATTTATAATATTTGCTTGATACTTTTTTAGTCCTATTTAACACAAAAATAGCTTATGTGGTATTTTCACAGTCAAATTTATTTTGTGATTACTTAGATTAATAAAAAAAAAATGCTTTCTAATACTAGATTTTTTGTCCTGTTTCCAGACAAAATATCTAAAAATTCTGAAATCCAGAACAATTTTCTAGACATGAAAAAATTACTGTCTTGTTTTTAGAAAAACAAGCTAAAAGCTTTTTGCTTAGAACAAGCAAAATAATCAGCAAAATATTGTTATTTCAAATAGATAACAAGATTATTTTGCTTACCCCATTGGCAGATTATTTCGCTTGTTACAAGTAAAAACTCACTTAATGTTAGCTTGTTTTTTCTGAAAACAGTAGTTGTTTCTTGTCTAGAAAATCCTTCTTGATTTGAGAATTTTTAGATATTTTGGCTCAAAATAAGACAAAAAATTCTAGTCTTAGAAAGCATTTTTTGCAGTGCATGCAGTTAATTAAGACTTTTTTAAACATTTTAATTTTAAAAGAAATAGTATAGTAAAATTTTAAACTATACTTATTTTACTATACTAAATATAAATAGCTACATATATAGCTACACATCCAGACAAAAGATTGGACCTTTTTTGCTGTACATGATAAAGTACCATTAATCATTCTATGTTCTTGTGCTTTTTTATAATAATAACTCACTAAATTAACAACCCTACAACAATTCACGTGAACCAAAAAGTCCTGATATTATACACAACTCACAGTGTCATAGTCTAATGATGACCAGACAGTGGCAGAGTTTTACTATTAACAAGGTTTAGTTTAGCTTTCAACCCACTTCTTTTTTGCAAAAGTCAACTTGATGAACCTAAATTGGCCTAACATGAACTGGCATAACAGCAGTCTGCTCGACCAAGTCAAATAGTCGCCCTGCTCAAACCACTTGAGAGAATTAATTAATTGGGCTCTGAAGTGCTGATGGTCTAACATGAACAAATGAAACATGATCTAAGCTCTCTCAGATGACTGCTCGGTGTAAAGAGACCCTAATGGCAGCTCAAGCACTGAAGCAGGAACATCGGTCTAAAGTCTCAATGCATCCATTCAGCAGAACTGGACATGCAACCAATACCTTCCAGTGGAAATCTCCGGAAATTTGATCTAATCTCCAAAACTATGTCCATTACATATAACAAGCAAGAAACAGGAAACAAAAGGAGTCATTTCATTATGACGGATGCACCATTGTGAGTCAAAGCACACATAAAAGCAATAGATCTATTAAAAGAGATGAAGAAACTAATCTCCTACTAAAACTAAATGACAGGCTGAATGTTTGATGAGAAAACAGAGAACAATCACAATAAGGAGAGTCCAAGGTCAGCGCTGGGCTCTCAGCAGGTAGGGCTGGATCATGGTCCCATGCCAAGTCTCGGTCCGAGAAACAGGAGAAAATGTTCCTGAGCGACCCAGTCCATGTGTCATATTTCTCAGCTCAATGCAACTTTCTTTTACAATGTTATCAGAGCCTCCTGCTCACAGAGGGACAAAGCTAGTGGAGGTACAGAGAGAGAAACTTTCTCACACCCTCAAACTGTGAGGAGGAAAGGATACGATTACACAAAAAAACTGTGATTACTAGGAGAAAGAACTGCCAGCACATACAAAAGAGGGAATACACAAGATCAGAGGGGAAATAGATGAATGCAAGATACTCAAACCTTTGAGCATTTCTCAAGAGATTTCACCTCTTATCAGACAATTTGTGAGGGAACACTTTTGTTATTCCAGATTAACACGAAGAACAGAGATCTTCCACAAAATAGTTAAGCTTCATAAACTATTCTAGAAATGACCAGAGACAATTTTACAAGAAAATACTACTTCAGTGTTTCGACTTAAATATGATACTCGTCTAATTCTTTGTAATCATCCGTTAAATTATTTTCTGTGAAAAGATTTGTTCAAAAACACACACACACAAGTGCAAAATGTTGCTGTTGAAAGATTCCTATGAATACTTAGTTACACACTATCCAAAATCCGATTTCTGAAATATTAAAGAGTAAATGTGAATGTCAGCACTGAATTTGATTTGCCGCTGAGTGTAATGCAGCTGAAGAGAAGCAGCAGAACAGCCCTTGGCTCTGTTGTATAACCAGCTGACAACTCGATGAGCGAGTGGGCAGAGTAGTGTGCCTCTTTTACCACCCACTCACACACACACACACACTTCAGAGGGCCACACTTAATGCATTTTTACAATCTGGACTGGATCATATTTCTTTTCCAGAGTAAATGATCTGTCTGTCTATCTATCTATGCCCCATCTTCACTCTTTGATCTTTGCAGTGAAGTGCAGTTGTCCTACATGCAATGGGTTGATTTAGTCTTTCTAGGAAATATAAGACATTTACAACAAAAAAAAGGTATTTTTCTCCACATTTCCTTTATATTATATATTAGATTCCAGCATTCAGCAATTAGCAAATTGCAGTGATCAAAGGTCGGTCGGAGATGACAGTTGTGACCGTCGGAGGAGCTCAGGGAAAAAAACAGGACGCGGCGAGAAAATGAACTAAAGAAACGCTTGAATTATGCGTCACGTGACTCTAATAGGCTCCAGCACACCTCTAGTTCAACTCTCGCCAGGGATAATCTTTCCTAATGATCCCAGTAAACTGAGCAACATGTCCCAAACTCAAGTGCGATGTTTTCAGGACACACATAATGTGTGTTTGGCCCATACACAGCGAGATGGAGAAAAGATACGTCCCCCTTACCTTTTTCATAGATTTGTGGGTCGGGACCGCAGTGAATGCGGCGGACAGCTCGCCGACGTTCATGTTCACGTCGCTGTTCTTCGTGCCTGTCATCGCAGAGTATTTCTCCGCAACGTTTTCGCTCTCTTTAAACTCTTTGCTGGCCTGTTTCACCTCCAGCTTTGCATCCCCGACACAGTCTGTCATGGCAATCTATATCTACGCGCTTTCCGAGCCGTTGCCGGTATTTTTTCGCGATAGTCCTTCAGCTCGGTTACTGTAACCTTTCGATTCGTCCTTATGTTGCTGGTTATGGAGCGCTTCAAAAGCTCCGACTGTCTAAGAAGCGGAAGGAGTGATTGCGCAAAAACGTCTGCAGGAGAGGAACAAACTGACGAACGCGGATAGAAAACGGATGCGGATGCTAGTTTATTACAATGTAAAATCAATCAAGCCGCAGTGGACCACAGATTATTATATTTGACTGTCCGGTTGACGGCCAGCAGCAGCATCAGCGGGGGGCGGGGCTTAAAGGCAAGCACCTGCACGCAGAGGAAGTTACACGAGAACTGTATTAACGGTGCATGTACCGTAATCTGCCGCTTTTAAGACCGTGTTTTAAACTGTTATTGATGATGTGAGGTAACCCTCGTGAAAATACATTACAATTCTTATATAACGTTATGTGTGCGAGTTGGGTGCTTTAAGAAATGTATAATTCCTCTCAAAACCTACTCAAAATCATAGCGGAAAACAAATACGAATATAACGACATGCATTATTCAGACTGGAAAAAAACACTGAAACAAGATAAAGATTAGTAAATGCTGGTGGCTTTGTCATTTTTGGGCAAACTATCAATTTAAGTCCCATATTATGCTGTCTTCTGGCTCCAATTTTTATTCATGGGCGAAAAGTCCCTTTAAAACTGCCTCTTAACTCCTTTATCAAAACAGTATTCCTCTTACCTAAGCTGATATGTAATATATTTGTTGTATGTATGTATGTGTATATATATATATATATATATATATATATATATATATAAATACAAATAAATGTAAATAATTGTAAGAATTACTGGGCCCCAGTCTCATAGTTGAGAGCCACTCCTTTGAAAGATCGGATTTCATTCACAACTAAGTAGATTAAAAAACTAAACTGTTCGAATTAGGATCATTTACAGCCTTCTTGTGCTCACACAGATTATAATAATAAAGGCGAGTTCACAAAGCATGATGTTTCAAGATGCATTTGCACACAACTTTTATCAAAATACAGGTTAGATGACTTCAATATCCAACTTAACTCAAGAGTACTTGAATTTCCAAGTAAGAACTGGATGAGCCAGGAAGACAGTGACTGGATACACAAACCTCACTCAAATTACAAATGATTGTTGTATCAAAACACTAATGTAAAATGACTTCATGTTATGGGTGAAACCAGTATAAAAGCTTGGGAAACAAGAACACCCTATACGTTTTCTTGGTGGCGTGGGCTGATTTCCAAAAAATGTTGCCCTTTTTGTCTGCGTTGTTTTCCCAATGCCCTTTCCCCCACGCAGAACACCTACTATACACTGAACACCACCACAATTACTTTGTAAGAGATAAACCTACATCATTTCCATGTAATTTGCCACTTATGAGCTCATAAACCTGACAAGAACTGTCCATAATGCTAAAAAAAAAAGTAGAAAATCAAACAGCTCTCCTTGGTCTTCATGCAATTCATTGCCAAAATTCGTATTTGTTTTACTGCCACCTTTTTAAAAAACATCACGGTAAATGAGTCATTACTGTGTTTTCTCTCTCTCTGGGTCAATTTTAGATTTGCTATTTAATTGCTTTTTAAACCACAAGCTGATTTAATTACACTGTACATTAACAGTAATGGCTCTACGTGTGTCCTCTGAAGCAATACAAGACCACTGAGAGAAAACAGATGGGCCCCTCCTTTTAGTAGAAGACAGGGACAGGAACAAAGGCCATGATGAATTAGGACTGTCTGTTAGTGTTGCGGTGGAGACGGTGATTCACAATGGTGAAAATTTGGGCCTTCAGAGTCACTTAAAAAAAACCACAGTAGACGTTCTAGTGCTATGACACCCGGATCATCTGGGCCACGGCCTCATCTCCGGCCTGGTTTTGGTCTTGTTGCTCCTGCAGGGGAACGGGAGAGGAAAAGGGTCAATCATTAACCTCACGTCCAATTCAGATATGCTTCACTCAGCACCTCTAGAAAACATTTCACACTCAAGCATTTTCACTAGGGTTGGGAAACTGTGATTTATAGCATCAACAAAAGCACTGAATAACCAAGAGAAAACAGTGAAAGGTTTATGTTTAGCAAACTGTCACCTCATGGACTTCAGGGAAATTTCACCAGTTTAGACTTCTGTTTTATAGAACTATTTAACGTTAAATAAAATAAAAATGACTTGATGAACAGGAATATGCATCACAAGAGTTTACACTACCATTCAAAATGTTTTGAAAGTGTCTTTTGTTCATCAAGGCTGCTTTAATTTGCTCAAATCTATGATATATGAAATACAATGAAACATTATAAATTTTTTCCCCTGTGAATGCATCAGCAGCCTTTATTACACCGGTCGTCAGTATCATGTGATCCTTCTAAACTCATTCTAATATGTTGATTGTTAATATATTGAAAGTTTATATTTGATGGACTCATAGCTTTATTCAGGATTTTTAGATGTAACATTTACTGTTTAGTGTACCAAATAAATATAATCTTACTGATCCTAAACTTTTAACAGTAGTGTAATTTGGGTACAAAGTGTCATTTTTTGCATGTGAACCTTTTGAAAGTCAGTCAGAATGTTTATTCAGAAAAAAATAATAATAAAGAAAATAAATCACAACATGTGACAAAAATGAAGACAGTGATGACACTGCATAGGTATGAAACCCAAACACAAGGACAGAACCAGATCCAATCCAAAAGAAAAAAAACAAAAACAACAGAAATGCTTCCTCAAAAGAAATGTGGAACATAAAAACATATATTCAAACAATCTTTCTTTTAAACTGGTTCCTTAAAAAATTCATTTTCTTATTTTTTTTTTTGCAGTGATTTCATAATTGAAACTGACAGTTTGCCAATGACAAGCATTCATGCTTTCTTAAACCTCCATCCTGTTAATAATAATAGTGCCTGGATCAAACAGACAATCACGTGATAAAGCCAGTCACATCGCATTAGTCTTGAAGAGCCACATCAATAGAATTCAGGAAATATCAGTGTTTTCATCCTGATTATGTCATGACAGTGAAGAGATAATCCTTTTCTGTTAAATATGGCAGAAATGGAAATCCAAGTTCAAACAGACAGGTCATAAAATAGCACACAGTAGATTTAGCAGATCATGCAGTCTGTACGCACGAATGCTTAACTAGCAATGAGACATGATGGGACAGACTCAAGCAGCCAACAAGCACTGGAAAAAGCAGGAGGTGATGCGTGCAAGAGCGGCCAATGACAGCATGTCACACAAAGACAGGAGCGAGAATGAATCAGCTAAGAAGCTCAGTGATTGCAGAGGTCTATGCGAGGGGCGAAGTGTGCTCGGGTAGCCAATGCGCGCTCGTGAGTTCTGTGGCATTGCGTAGGTCTTCCTGCTTGACACGGCCCTGCGCTCTCACCTGCATGGCCAATGCCATTTCTTCTTTCTCTTTAGGCGAGAAGAAGCGCCCGCCATCACCACGCTTCCTCTGCATGGCATGTTTGTGCCGTGACTCGTGAAGATATTTCTGTAGAAGAGCGTAAGGAATCAGCCTTGATATGAGATACAATTCATGACAAAATGCCTATTTTGGCATTCAGAAGAGGAAGACTCACCCTTCTTTCTTTAGGGATCTTGCCCTCTGCCTCTAACTTGGCTCGAGCTTGCCGTCTCTTTAAGATACGATGATATTGCTTGGCATTAACATACAGAGGCTCTTCTTCAAGCATCTCGGCCCCTGGCAAAGGGATTCGCTGGATGGCTGGCACAGCACCACTCCCCGGCACCATCTGGCAGAAAGGGCAGGAAAAGGGCATGGAGAATTAATTCAGTCTGCTATGTCCAACACATGAAAATGTATTTACTTTTATCAATTAAATCAAATCAAATCAAATTATCCGTGATCAATCAGGTGAGAGCTAATGTAATATGGACTGAAATATGATGACACACTAGTGTGAGAAAAGGACACCCACAGAACAGCTGAGTGGATCATTTGTGAAGAGATGACAGGCAGATATCAGCCTTACACTTGAATCAGTGCTAAACATTAACACACAGCGGATGGAGGTCGCCACCTTCCACTTGCTTCTGAGTAAATCATCAAATTCTAGGAAGATTCCTGAAACTAGGATTTTTTTTAGACACTGAATGTTTGCATATACTGTGTATTCTCTGTCATTATTAACAAAACCCTCACGTTGTTCCAAACCAGTGTGACTTTATTTCATTAGACACAAAAAAATGAATCATATCCCGAATTGGAAAAACATTTGGGTGAACTGTGATCCCTTTGTGGTAAAATCACTGGTATGTCTGCATGTGTAAAGGCGAGCCCAAAAGCAAGGTGATTGAGACTTATCACAGCATGCACAACCCCACACCTGTGATGATGAATTAAGGGGATGGTTTAAGTTTGTTAGATACCTCATCAGGAGGTCTTACCATGACCATTCCCCCAGCGTTCACCATGTTTCCAGATACTGGCAGGGTAACGGTGACTGTGCCCTGCCCGCTGTTGGTTGTGGAGGTGTTAGCGGCCCCTGCTGCCTGGACAATCTGAGTGCCTGCCAGAGTGCCTGCTGGGATGGTGATCATGCCTATGGATGGAAAAGAACAAACAGTTCTAACCTGAATAACCTTCAGTACAAGTGTGTAGAAAGGTATAACATGCTTGTCAAACCATGACTCCATATTATGTCAGATTTAACGCACATTAATAGAAGACAAGATATATGTTGTGCATATATAAATACCCTGCTGCAGAACTGTGCCATCAGCATTCACAGGCTGGTATACAATAGTCTGTCCTTCAGCTGTTTGAGCAACCTGCTGTCCCTGAACTGTGATCTGCTGCCCCTGTGCATAACAACACAAGTTCATTTATATAGTCTATTCAACAAACCTGTGTGAAGTAATAACATCTGCCTTAGAAACTATGTCAGTAAGGCAGCATTCTCTCTCTTTTTGGGAATAAAAAGCAATAATATTTCCAAATTCAATTAGAGTTGGACAGAGAAGAGAATAGTGTGTTTGAGACCTGGTTCTGGCCCGCAGTGATGGCAGTCTGAGGCTGCTGTATGATGATCTGTTGAGCCTGACCCTGCTGACCCTGCAGCTGCAGAGTTTGACCTCCCTGCAACTGAATCTGACCCGGCTGAACCAACTGGATCTACATAAACACAAACAAATCAGAAATAATACAAACAGATATTCATTTCAACTATACGATTTGATAAAAAATAATGAATATTTGCTTAATAAAATATGTGCATTCATAACAATTACCAAAAAATTCTCAACAATGAGCATTAATAATAAGATAATAAGACGTTAAGATCATTGTAGTTTTAAGTATATGACAATCTATCAATCTATTAAAATAGCTTTGCCCTTACCTGCTGAAGGCCTTGAGTTCCAGACACGGGCACCTGCATGATCGTCTGGCCCTGTGCTCCAGACATGGCCTGTACCATGATGGGCTGACCTGAGGACGTAATCAGCTGTCCTCCACTCACCTGGACCATCAGCGGCTGACCCTGGACCTGAGCGCACAAATACACTGAACATTAGCAAGGGGCCAAAGGGTCAGATATAGATATAGAACACAACATTAGACTGCACATGCATCTGTAGGCATTGCACATGGTATATGGCAACATATAGTATTCAACCTGAAAAACCCAGCCTTGTTTTTCAGGTTAATTTATTATAAATAATACTAATTTATATAGGCCCTATTATTTTAGCTGGTGGAAATGGCTGTCATTAGGTAGATAGATTTCCTTTCCATGTTTGTATTTTTACCACAAACATGATGATAGTGAGAATCCACTTAAAAGACATCATGCAGTTTATCAAAATCCATACAGTGAAGTGAACTTGTGTTTTTGATCAGTGTGAAGAGGTTATAATAACATGCAACACACACTAAAGACAAACACAAGTAATCCTATAGCACTGTCTCCACAGCTATTCTAAAAGCTCTTCTTTATCAATTCTGTTTGACACATTAAAAGAGGTCAATCCTTTAAAATGTGTCCTGAGCAATTGTTTTGTAGCCTGGGCAACCTGGACAATGGATGATCCCGATTTATTGCAAGTAAAAGCAAGTCATGCTGGATGAGCTCACATCCTCACAGACAGTGTGACATGATGCATGCAACATCACAAGCCTGAAGGTCGGAGTTCACACAACTACCTGGAGCGTCTGCACTTGCTGGCCTGTAGCTGTAGCGACGGGTGCTTCTGTTTGCAGCTGTACTGCTGTTATGGTGCCCTGAGCCTGTGGACATTCCCACATCACACCTTGCTCTGCATCATCAGTATTACTTAATGCACTACTATTTGTGTGACTTATTTTATGCTTCCTAACAGTTTAGCAACTTTCTTAATAGGAGGAGCAAAGTCTTCCAGCTTTTTTTTTTATTGACTTATTTCTTTTTTATTATTTAATTATAATAAAGCAAAACAAAAACATATTATCAGTCAAACTTAATTTAGATTCAAATTATTATTTCAAAATTAATTTGAATTAGAATAACATGTTCACAGCGAAACCAGTAACATGCTAAGAAAAAAAAGCAGTGGCAATCATTTCAATTCATTTTAATTTCATTTCGACCTTTTTTATTTTTGTAGACTAAACAATTTGTGGTCCCCATTTTTTTATTTTCATTTTAAAGAATATTGATAATATAGACCTCAAAGAAAAGCAAATGTTGTCTTTCTGACTTTAAAAGCATGTTGCAAAACACACTGGGTGCACTTGTGTCACATAAACATTGTCTTTATCATGACTCAGAAAGTTCATTTCAAAGGAGAGAGATTGTAGGCCACTACAAGAACTGTTTACTCAGTCCTTTCCTTGAATTGGAAACCACTTCCTGAAGCCGATTACGCTCCTGCTATTTTAAAAATATCGCTGCACCTTATATACAGTAAAATTCACAATTAACATAAGTTTAAAAATGCATGGAACAACTAATAAAAACCACAGTCAATGTATTTTTTCCATATTAAAAGTAACTGATTAAACAGTGACCTGTTTACATTGGCTCTTACCTGCTGCTGGATTTGGCCATTGGCAGCTTGCACCACTATCTGATCCCCACTGGTTGTAGCAGTGTATTGCTCCATCTCTTCTTCCTCACCTAATTTGTCATAAAACATTTTTATTATTCATTATTCACTTATTATTCAGTATAACCACAACCAGCAGACTGCTATGAAAACAAATGAGGTCTGATGTTGTGCAGGTTAGAAGCCAGGTGTATTTTGAGACCGAATCTGTTTCCTTGTTAAAGGTGCTTAACATTCTGTGCATCATCTTATATCACCCATTTAGGGTATGTCCGATGTTTTCATCTCCACATACACAGTTAAGGGCTGAAAAGTTACAAAGAAGGTATAACGTTAAATAATTTACACAGTCGAATAATTTCACAAACCGATTCGTTTGGCAAACCAAATTTACGTTACGCCCTAATTATAAGAAAGCCAAGGTAAAACTAAATAGCCTGAAATTCAACCTGCTCTTTAATGATCACAAACAGCCCCATATTTCACAAACATCAGCAGGTCTGTCTTTGTTTTGAAGTGCACTAACAGTATCGTTCATGTCCAGCGTCCTCACTCCCTCTCGCATTAACCGATTTGATTACTGGATTTTTTTAGAATTAGTCATTTGGTTGGTCACTGACAAACCAATCCGTGTTGTCAGCTACCATTTCCCTTAGAGCAAGCGCAACCCTTTACCGTTTCTCCGGTTGTCCGGTACCCTTCTGATTGGCTCCACTACAGATCTCAAAAACCCAATCAACACAGTGGTGCGGACAAAATGGCGCAAAACGAGCCACACAGAGAAGAAAGGGGGCAGGCTTGACGCATGTGATCGGCGAACGAAGCCGAGTTTTGCCGAGTAGGAACGATCTGAGTCGGAAAGAAGCGAATGACCGGTGCGCATGCGTGCTCAAACTATATGCTTCCGGCGCAGTGTCACCGTGAAAGAAGAGCAAGAGCGACATGTGAGTGTGTTACAGGCACTGTTTACTATTTTGTTCACTTAGTATTTGAAAAACATTACGGTAAATTTGACCTTTTGAGCATACATTTACAGAAGAGAAATCTGAATATTGATTGCATAAATGTAGGTTTAGAATTCTTGTTTTATTTTGGCAAAGGTTTAAGGGAGTTTCTGGATATCTCTTTTTATCACTTAATGTTAACAGCCAGTATCAGTGCATGAGAAGAACTTTGACAATGTTTTGTATATGTATGTATTGTAATTGAAATCTACAGATGCAAATTCAAAACGTAAAAAAAAACTATCCTGTTCTTTCAGTGTACTCTTTTCCTCATCTAACTCTTATTAGATATTATTTGATAAATATTCCTTTTTATATTGAATTCAATGGCAATTTTAGGTGTCTTTGTGTCTCTGACAATACAGAATGAGCACCCCGTGGAGAATGGCCCATATGTTGGTCACCAAACTGGCCCCTCTCCCAGGACCTGCCGCTTGCCAGGTTTGTCGGCACGCCAGTCGAAACGCATACGGGTGGATGTCACAGAGGTATTCTGATTCCAATCCAAAACGGAGACAACAGGAAGAAGTGTTTGAAGACGACCATGATATGGATGCCGTAGAAGCCAAAATTGACTCTATTATTAGGTGAGTCCTTACACAGAAGCACAAAAGCTAATACTGCTGACTTCATACATTAACAATTTCCTGTGCAGTGAAGAGAGGAAAATGCGTAAAGCAGAAAAGTTTCACATCATCAAGAGGAAAATGAACAATCCTGGAGCCCCAGAGAGAAGACTCAGCTGGGATGCTATTCAGCAGATAAGGTATCAGTATGAATATGTCTGAAAAACGTGATTCTGATTGGTCAATCACACAGCAGTCAAACATTTTTATATAACTGTATGTTTAAAACCAGCGTTTAACTGCTAGACATGCCTGAGACTATTTTAAAAATGGCCCTGCATGAATTAATGTTAATATTTGTTAAGCACAATCTAATTGCTGTGGCCACTCCTATTTAAGAGTTTTGGGGTCAGTAAGATTTTTTTATGTTTATTTGATGAAAAGAAAAACAGTAAAACTTGAGCCTTTGCTCATCTGAACATTCAGTGAATGGGAGTCTATGGGATTTTTTCCAGTTTCAATCATAATATTTAGGAAAACCGTAAGTCGGATCAGTCTGAAAAGATATATCAACCCGAGTCAGACCAGTCTGAAGGTCTGGGCTGAGTTTGGTGGTTCTAGCTTAAAAGCTCTAGGAGGAGATAGTGTTTAAATTTTGGCTAGGAATAATAATAATAATAATAACTAGATAGTAAGGTTTGTAGGCAAACTTTAAGTTGGCTTGAAAAAGCCTAGCTAGAAAGTTTAAAGTAGTTTATAGAAATCATGCTAGTAACATGAGTTTAAA
>JAUMHI010000046.1:7412897-7440284 GCA_032359435.1 Enteromius unitaeniatus
TAGAAATAGTACATAGAAGGGAAGTCTGATTGAGTCTAATTGGCTGCAGGTGTTTAAGATTTGAATTTTGACAGTTGGAGATGCCAGAGTCTTGGCTCATCTGAACATTCAGTGAATGGGAGTCTATGGGATTTTTTCCAGTTTCAATCGTCATTTTTAGGAAAACCGTAAGTCGGATCAGTCTGAAAAGATATATCAACCCGAGTCAGACCAGTCTGAAGGTTTGGTGGTTCTAGCTTGAAAGCTCTGGGAGGGATAATAATAATACGTTTAAATAGTATATCAGTAAGTTGGCTTTTTCAAGCCAACTTAATAATGTATTAAGCTGGATATAATAACATATTTTACATCTAGCCAAGCATGTTGTTGTTTATCTGCTTGATCTTCTTTTTACAGGTACTTAAAACAAGAGTCCCCAGAGGAGTGGACACTAGAGAGATTAGCAGAGGGTTTCTCTGTAAGCCCTGATGTCATTTCCAGAGTCCTTCGCAGCAAATTCACTCCATCAGCAGTTCGAAAGCTAAAGCAGGACTCAAAAGTGTTAGATAATACTGGGCCACAGTCTCTCAGAGATGGCAAATCTGAACTGTCCAGACTGTCAAAGACTGCAACACCAGCCATACTCCTCTCTGGAGAGACTGGTGCTCTGACAGCACCGAGTACAACAGCGCTCGCCGTGAGGGACACCGCCACTAGACTCGTGCCCTCTAGTGGTAACACACTACCATCTCAGCTATCAGCGACTCCTGCTTTACAAGAGAAGCCTGAATCTACAGCTGATATAGACATGAGGGATGATACTGAGTTTGAGGAGGAATGGGATGGAGTGATTCTGACCGAGGAGGAACTAGAAGACATCGCACAAACACTGAAGAAAAAGCCCAGTCCAGTAGAACAGAAGGGAACAGAGTTCTTTGACAGTGAAGGTAACTTTCTGTATAGAATTTGAGTAGTTCCTAAGTCATACATGTTTATCAAAACACTTGTTGCTCAAGTCTAAGCCTGTTCTTTTATGAATGTTACTTTGTTACAGTACAAAGAGTATATTGGACATTTTACAGTACCTACCTACCCTTTAAATATTAACTTTCCCCATTACATTTTTTGAGCTTTTTTTATTCTTATGTACAAACTAAGTAAGACAACATCAAGGGGACAAATCAATTTATTTCTCAAACAGACAGTTCTGTTCCAAATATACAGAGCAAAAATAAAAGATACAAAGTCAGAATTGCTTTATATGTACAGAGCTTCACAAGTAATATATACATTGATTTTGCACAGCAAGAAAAGTGTAACACCTCTTATAAATAAAATGGATATCTTTTTGCTTTACAGTATATTTCATTTGCACTGCATCTATTACCCCAAGCATGGAGAGCAACTCAATTTAGAAAGAAATAGGTAATTTAGGGCATACTTCTTATTATTTTATTGTATAAAACATTCACATAAATAATTTTTCAAATGAAAGAGTAATAAGTCTAATCTCATTGTGAACTGTTAATTCTTTGTGAAATGAGACTGATCTCTTATTTTAGAATTACTGAAGATGAGATTACATTTAATTGGAAGGCATAAGCTATGCCTCCTTGCTAGGCACTTGAATCAAAATATACACTGGATTTGTATACCTATTAAACACTATGTAACTCATAATCTGAGTCTTTGCATTGGAGATTGTCATCTTTTAAAAAAATATGAGACTTCTGTTTAGGTATGTGTAAGCGATTTCGAGGAATTTTAAAAATGGCTCTAAATGAACTGTAGAACTGATAGTTAAATAAACACTTAATATAAAACTCACAGCATCAGACATCAAACATCTAAGCAAACAGGAAGTACCAGTGTTAAGCTGTTCTATTGCATTTGAATAATTAAAATAAAATCACATGGTCAAAGACGTCGACGACCACTGGAACTGTTTTCATCTCACTGAACATTTCTGCTCACACATGAAAATAATGCACACATGCAAAAATTATTACGACTTACACGTTTTATGCGTTTCTGCGCACAATGGTTTAAAAACAAAAGTCACTTTTTTTCTGCTTGATAACATGGGACTTTCCTGCTGTCAAGACAAGAACCAAGAAACGGCACAAATGTTGAAAGCTAATAAAACTAATTAACTGCAAAGTTTGTACACAAACTACAACTGTACTATATTGTACATGCATTTGCATCATTGCTTAGTTCATAAAAATATCATTACAAAATTTTTCCTAACCATCACAGAAATCACTTTTATTTGATTTGTGACAGTAGCTTACAAATTAAGTGTGCAATATGTGAAATTTCTCTCTGTCTTCTACAGTTATTTGTCCAAATATTAAATTCCCCCTTTATTACATTCACAGCCTATTACATAGCGACACAGTTTTAGATATTAAATATTTAAATATTTTCCCTTTTTGTGAAGCCAGATCTATTGCCTAAATGCTTAGCATTTTATTGCTATTTTCAATAATGCACCTGATAACTTACAGCAAAGTGGACATTGACAGCAGTTATGATCACATTCTGGTGGTAAACGCAGTCAGGGTTCAGTAGCACAGCATTTAAATCTGGAACGCTTGCATCACGTGCGTGTGATAGGATTCATTGTATCCTGTCGCTGAATAGAATTTCTGCTCAAATAAAAATCTGATATGACCATGAGGATAAATAATACCTCTAGTTCTCACACAAGGGCATCTGTACATAAAAAGAAAGCAAGTATTTTACAAGTACCCCACTGACAGTCTCATCAAATAAAGGTTTGATGCTTAAAATCGCGCCCAGAAGACCCCAAAGTCAAAAGCAAGAACTGAAACTCCCACAAACAGCATCTTAAAACACTTCTTCACTGCTTTCGACAGTTACATTCAAAAGCCCCTTCTATCATGAGAACACCTTCCTATTGGTGGAAAAGCAACCAGGTTCCCTCCTATTGGTCGAGAAGCAAGGAAGTGCATGACGTTAGCTGGTAGATTAAGTCTGAGTAAGCTGAGAGCTGGTTTGTGCTTTAGGAAGATAAGAGACAGCAGCAGTAATGCCTGAATGACAGGAAATGTAGCTTCTTCTGCTCACCTAATGCACTCTACTCAAGTAGGTCCTGCAAAACACACAATCATTGAGAAAGATAAGTACAACTATTTGAAATGTCAAAGTAGAATACACATATTAATACCTTTTTACTTGCAGGGATTTTTCAATTGCCTAAAATGTACAAGTTTTGTTTTTTTGTTTTTTTTCATACTGAAGTAATGACTGAACAATAGATGACCAATAGCGAGCAGGCATTATACATAATCAACCAATCATGACATTCAAGAAGGTGAGATCTACAGAGAACAGTCAATGTAAATGTGTGTACACTTTAATGAATGAGGACTGTAGAGGGAACATCAACAGCAAAAAAATTATAATTATTTTGTAGGAATGAATGATCAACTTGTAAATAATGAAAGTGCCCCACTACACCATTTTAAGGCTCCTAATTTTATTTTGGGAGTCTCCTACAATAGACTTAATCAAAAATACGTGTTTCATATCAACTCATTTTCCAGCTATTCATAAACGATTCATTCAAAGCAGTTCTAAGAATCAGTCCCTCTAAACCCCTCCTTTCCATGAGTCTACTCTGCTCGCATTGGTCAGATGGTCTGTTGGGATTGGTCTACCTCATACAGCATACAGTAAAATTACGTGTTTGAGGGTGGGGTCAAGTTGTTCGCAGCCGGCCAACGGAAAACATATTACGCGCCATGGAAATGGGATTCAAATTACTAATGACTCATTTAGGCTGTAAAGAGTTGTTTCTTGATTTTGGGAGACAATTTATATACAGCTGCACTGCATTAAAAGGCAAAATTGGAAATGTCATAATGGGGCACTTTGAGACAAACATTGAAGCAAATTGATTAGCGTGAGATGATCCAAATCTGTACCTCATCCGAGTCATCATGGAAATCATTCTTGGGTGCTCCAGCAACATCAGTCTCCAGTGGTTCATCTATGCCATTGGCTTCCACATTATGTTGTAAGACAGAGTATCTGTGTACAAGGAACCTGTAAAATATAGACAGCAAGGACAATTGTTTATTTTATGTGAGAGAATTAAATATATTCTATATGAAACACTTCAAATGTTTGTAGAATAGACTGACCTTCCGCCACAGACGTACTTCTTTACAAACAGAACTCCAAACACTACAGCGGTCAGCAGGATGGCTATGACGACCGCAACGATAGGGGCAGAATGTGAGGTAGATTTATCTGTCAGCATCTGAGGCTCCAGCAGGTTGCTAACGCATCTCTTGCTCAGGTCAATCACCTTTCTTTCTGGTTCTGTCCCTCCTTGACATTTATCACCTGGAATCTTTCGGTACCTATTAAAAAATAACAAGTGTAAAACAATCCGCATGTTGTTTCTTGAGCTTTCCTAATGAGTCAGGGACAAGCATGTGCTAACCAGACAAGATGAAAAAACTGTCCAGTGACTAATGCTAGGACAAAGCGAGGGTATTACCCATTGGTCTGTAGCTGTTCTTTTTTCCCATGAATGCAGATCTCCAAATCGTGGCCTTTGAGATCCGCCTGTTCAATACATTCTGAGCTGTTCTCTTTACGGTAGTATCCAAAGTCACTAAAGAGGAGGGCAGAGAATATTTAATGGCTTTATTAAGTAAAACAAACCAATCCATTTCTTAAACTAAAACCAAAAAGAAATTTACAGAACCATTTGAAAAAAGCAAAGCTATAACTTCTGTTCCCACTCACCACAGGAAGTCATCCAGTGTACACCTGCATTGCGTGGGCTGCTTTGTGATTACGTAATCTCTGCCAATCCAACACACCGAGTCCTTTCTCACACGCAGGAACCGTTCCTTATAACCCAGCATGCAGCCATCGTCTGGGTCACTGATGTCATCAGAGTGTGCCAGCCACTGAACATAATCATTCTCCTGGCCTAAGAACCAGACGGAAAAATTAGTTTGTGCTAAACTGAATTATATGAAGTGTAACATGCCTTGGATTTTGCGTGCAATGAGAATTGCTCACTCACAGTTACGTGTCAGCAGGTCTTTAAAGTCAATGGTGTAAGTTACCCAGTGGCTGATCAGAGCATCTTCATAACCCCACAGACTGACATTCACTGAGCGGGCACCAGGCTCTGAGGCCAGCCC
Organism: Enteromius unitaeniatus; assembly: GCA_032359435.1. NCBI lineage: Eukaryota > Metazoa > Chordata > Actinopteri > Cypriniformes > Cyprinidae > Enteromius > Enteromius unitaeniatus. Next base: position 7,418,069 of record JAUMHI010000046.1, read on the forward strand.
TGTGAAGAACATCGGTGTCTGGGTGAACTTATAAACGTGCCAGCATTGCCCCTCATCAGTGGAGAACCTGAGAGACACACAAGCAGACAGTTTTCATTTCGTTTAAAATCTAAATATTCTGATGCTAAAACGACACTGAAGGGGGGTTGCTCACTTGATCTCAGAAATGGGTATGGCTTCGTTGTGCTCCACGGCCACCAGCAGGCCTCCTGAATCCAGGATGGCGTAATGGTGCGGCCCCTTCAGAGCCTGCATCCAGGTGTAGCCTCCGTCATCAGACACGTACACATCAGGAGTCATCATTGAGATGGCTTCACCTACACTGCCTGAAAAATAAAAGTTATTGTTTCTGAAATTCTGTGGCAATTCGATTTTGCTCAATGCCAGTTATTATTACTGGCAATTTAATGAAAACACTAAAATATTTCATTTGGCCACAGAACGGAAATGGACTTCGGATTGTTTCTAATAAGTCTGTGTGCATTACCATGAGCCAAAATAAGTCCCACAGCATTAGGTTCACTCAGAGGCAGCATGGGAACATTCAGCTTCATGGAGGTGCTGTATGAGGCATGAATATGCAGACTACACTGCACAGGAGGAAAACAACACGTTAAGTGTAAAAAACAACAATTGGAACAATTTGGGCACATATTCCTAATTATTACATCTTCCTTAAAAGTGGTTGTTACCATCTCTGGATCCTTGGCTGTAGAATCACACTTGGTGTTTAATGGTTTCTTCAGAGGAACCCATTCACCTCCTTGATCAAATGATATTACTGTCTGTACTGAGCCATCTTTAGGAGAAAACAGAAACAAAAACATTTAAGAAAAGCCTTAATTAAGGTATATTTGGTCATATGATGTAACTGATTTCACATTTGATCTATTCTTTATATGTGTAATAATATATGTAATACCATTATTAAATTCGGGTCATTGTTTTAAAAGAAGTTCATGCTCTTATTCAGCAAGGACACATTCAATTGATCAAAAGTGACAGACATTTATAATAGCTATTACAAAAAAATTCTATTTCTATTATATATATTTTAATCATATAAATACAGCCTTGGCAAGCTGTTTCTTTCAAAAATATAAAACAAATCATGCCGACCCCAAACTTTTGTTACACGGTCGTCTAGGCAATGTTAAATATCATATGCATCCTTATCTTTATATTTAAAAAGTACAAAAATATACAGGATGCAGGAGCAATGGGATGTTAAATATACACACAGACTATAAGCATATGTCTGTCTTGTGTAGGATGTAGTCATACCCTCAGCCAGCACGCTAGTAGTGAAGACTCCTCTGAGGGAAGTGACGTTTGTGAAATCTGTCTCACCCCCTGGGGTCGTATACAGATGGCGTTCTAGAGACTTGGAATACACAGTGCCTCTGTCATCTGATACATAGATGGTGCCAAACCCAGTGTCTGACAAAAAGCACACACACAATGCAGTTAAAAGACACAGAAACACTGAAGTCTATCAAGCATCACAAACCAAAATGCTTTTGCTATGAGCCAGTGGTTGAAAATGTACCTGCAGCATAGATCATATTATTACGGTTTATGCAAGGTTAGGGTGTAATGTAACCCCATGTATTTTGGTTATAGTAAATAAAAAGCAAAAACTCACCTCCTGGTTCATCTACATGCATGAAGACCATTTCATCATTGGCTGCCAGTATTGAATAAAACTGCTCATGGCCGACAGGAGGAAGTTGTGCCATGTTCCACGTCTCACCTTGGTCTACCGACACATGTATTGCCCGTATCATGTCCTAAAAAACATGCACACACTTAACACATTACATTCACGCATTTATATATTCACCATAAACTCCATCCTTCACACACCTCAGATGCTGACGGCATTACGTTTCCTGATCCAGCCATAACGGAGGCGAACAGGAAGCGCCCACCGATCCCAAAGGAGTAGATCCTTTCAGCGACTGTCTTAATGTTAACACCAAGGTCAGTTGACTTTCTCAGCACCAGCACCCCTTTATCATCTGAAAACAAAAACATCAAAACAGTGAAGTAACATTACTACAGAAATATACAGGTTAAATAGTTGCTGATCCTGCATGGGCCGCAGAAGTGGTGTGCTTTCCATTTGCTGACTCAAATCCGATGTGGGATGCTAAATTCCGATTCAGAAAGCTTCTAACAACATGTATTCTAAACAATATTAATGAGCTCTTGAGCAACACCACTCGCAGGATGCTGCATCATCTCTGGTGCACTGGTGCAATCACCTCATTGCCAAATACAGGAAACAGAAAGTGTACACTTTCCCTCAATTGGGCTCAATGGTAGGGATGGGCGCTGACAGGACCAGTGTGAGAGAGGACTGCACCAGGACCGTCAGTGCAGTATCGTACGTGATCAGCAAATGTGACTTAGTGTTCATATGTTTTCCAAACTATAGCATGGTTATAGTTATAACTTGGTTTTTGGTAGTGCTGTCAACATTTAACGCATTAAATTAATAAAAAATGTTTACACTCACTAATCGTTTGGTAAAACAAATGAAAACAAATAAAAAGAAAATATATCCTTTTACTAATGTAACAGGTGCACCATTTATGTGTCCGAGTCATAATGCTGTAAGTAAGGTCGCAAGAAAATGTTTTGTTGCATTTATTTATAAATACTTTTGATAATTTTTGTGTAAATGTTTACTGGGATTGAAGCAATGTAAATGTTTTATTGTCAATATAAAGGCTGATAATAGCTGAATAAAAACAGAAGAATAATGACAAAATAATAATAAGGATTATGTCTCATTCCTTAAAACTAGTTTGCCATGCATTTCTTAAATAAAAACTCATTTACAGGTAAACCCTAGTATTTTAAATCTGTATCTAAGCTGGGCAAATAAAACTTTTTTTGTGTGTGTGTATGTTAGGAACTGATCCTGATAGCTGTGAAATTTCCAGTTGTAACTCCGTAATAAAATTTTTGATTTAGATGAACTCAATTTCAACGACTAACGCACAAGGATGTAAAACCAGAAATAATCATAAAATGGATATACACAGTCATGTCACCACACCTTAGATCAACAAAGCTATAAATATTACTCACAGCAGGATCCGTTAAGGTTGGTGGAGAAGAACAGAGTGTCCATTCCCCTGTGGAAAAGAGGAAGAAAGAATTGATTCATGAGATTAAACATACATGTAAAACACAAAAGCAGCAGTCAGATCAGTTCCCTTCATATCAGGCATAATAAGTGCAAACATGCTGCACACTAACATGTCAATAAAGAAGAAGACTTCCTCTTGACACCTCTTATATCATGTTTTTGCATTATAAATAACATATGAACAATGCAACAAGAAGCTGGTCAAATAGTGATTGATTCTACATTAAAATTCATGGCATTGTTGTAACAGGATAGCTAGAATTGTCTGAGATCGTATAGCATATTGTTAAAACTAGACTTAAGGGAGTGACTCAGGTTGAGAAGGCTTCAGGTTGTCACACTGCTGGAATATTACCAACAAACCAGGTTTCTTATAGTTAACTAAAACTAAAATTTGAAATAAATTCAGCCATAACTGAAATGAAATTGAAAAATATTTTAAGTTAGTTTCTAAGTGTGCACTTGGAAGGGTTAAACGCAGAGCACAAATTCCTAGTATGGGAAACCATACCTGGCCACATGTCATGTCATTTCCTTCCTTCCTACCTAAATTTTCCACTTTTAACTAATGCAGATCTTTTAATTTATAATAATTTCATGATTCTTCACAGTAATATTTTTTCATAGGTATCATTTAGCTGTCTTTAATATCATTTCCTGTTGAGGTACTCAAATGGCTTCATTCTCCAGGAAGTGACACCATTTATCATCACATTAACACCAGATTCGAATGAATTCTGAGATGTTTTGTGGTATCACTCTGAATCATCCCAAACCCTCTAAAAAAATAACCAACGCTCTTTCCATGTGCACTCTGTTAATTCTCATTAAAAAAGTAGATAAAATGTGTAAGCCATTTCTGAACCTGTCCACTTATATTGATATTTCCCTAAATTACAACACAAGCATATACTGAATAGTGTCATTTAAATACAAACATGATTTTCATTCTAAAAGGAACTGCATGGTGTGACTTTTCTGGTTTCTGAAGTCATGTGTGACCTTCGCATCTTCTTTCATGTCTTATGCCATACGCTGTAGACTCAAGCTCTCAAGATAAAGTCTGACTGATCTGACCCAATTTCCTACTGCCTTTTGATCCTGTCTTTTGAAAAAGGTGGGATACTGTTCTTTTTTTAAAACTAGGTTACCCGGAAGGCTGCAGGGACCACTGAGAATGAAACTAACCTACAGTCAGGAATGCTTATAGGAGGAATAAATGAACTGTACCTACATACATAAAAACTAAAAAGTTAACAAACAGATCTGGCAGCCTTGGTCAAACATTAAATGCTTAAATGAATGATTGGCCACACTAAACCTTTCTTGCCAATATAACTACTTCCCTGTTCAAGTGTTAATAAGTTAAAAACTGGAGAATTCAACTGAAGTTTGATGCAGCAGTTTATCTGGAGCAGGAAAGCTTCCTCAGACATTTGAAAGCTGAGCCGTGTGGAAAAACAGGGTGACTCAGCAGAGAATGTCTCGTGTTGCTGCCATGGTGGCCGAATTTGCATGTTTGTGTTTTGTGTGTCCTGGATGTGCAGCCATAAAAAGATTGATCCAGAACTCTGGTCAAAACATAAGACAAAACAGGCCCTTCTATATAAAGTCACCCCACCCTGAACCCCTTGTGCCTGCGCAAACACAAACTCACTCAGTTTTAACAATCATGAAAAGCTTACCATTTGGCCACACACACCATCTCATGGACTTTGTTCCATTTTTCACCAAAGTCTTTAGAGATCCAGAGATCATGCTGAAACAACAGCAGCACATGATATTATGCACCGCTTGAAAAGCAATGTGAATGTAGCCCTATATCTTCTTGTTTTTAAAAAAATATACTCAGGAAGTGAATAGCAAATATTTACAGTAATAATATTTAATATGCTACCACGTCATTTAGATAAGCACAAAACAAGAACTCTTATCAGTTCAGGAAACCCAATATGTGTTGATGGCATCTTTGTACTTCACTATGCGACAAACTAAAGTCTTAAGTACAATAAGTGGTCATAATGCATACTTTCTGGAATAAGTATACACATTTACACTTATTAATTCTTAAACTGATTAAATGTAAACTTAGTAACTTTCCATCTGACGTCAAAAAGTCCAAATAAAAGACCAAATAAACAGTGTTTTAAAGGCTCTCACCGTGATGCTGATGGCTGCAAGAACATCTGATTTCTGAGGGTTGTACATTATCTGCATTATTGGGTGGAAAGGCAATTCTGTGTGGCTAAAAGTCTTGCCAAAATCACTTGAACGGAAAATTCTGGCACCACTGCCTCCGGAAGCATCTCCCGTGAGGATCACCTGTAGGAAAGAATATCAGGAAGTGCTGTCACAAACCTGCGTACTTGCATTGAGTATTGAAACATCAGCAAAGAACAGAAAGTTCAGCTGGTTTATTTTCACTGTGACTGACATGCTGCGTTTAAATATCTACAGGCCAGTTCAGCAGTCTGAGAAACATCTTCAACACAAAACCGCTCCCCAGCTCATGCGGGAGAAATTGCATTTTTGACACGCCTTGCCCACCTTGCCAGAGTTTTCCGGACCAATAGTGATCCCAAAGTCAGTGCTGATGAAGGTGTTGTTGATAAGTTCTGTGACATCCTCAAACGACTTTCCATAGTTTTCACTGTTGCAAATAAAACGAAATGAAGTAAAGCAAATACAACAAGGATATTTCAAACACATGATTAAAAACTCACCTCCTGTATAGTTTAGACTGACCGAATCGCAGGAAGACTATTGGCATCTGAAATGTTGTCAGGGCCAGCACTACCTAAAATTGTGACATGAAGACAATTACTCACTTTGACATAAATCTTCAAGCAAATCTGCTTATAAAAATGATGTGGCACTTGAGCCTGGAGTAACGCCAATGCATTTTGAAATATATAAAATCAGTTCTGTTTAAACTGTAATTAGTGTTTTTAAGGTATTTTTTAACCAATAAATGCAGTCCCGTTAAATATAAGAGACTTGTTTCAAAAACAAATCTTGCAGACTCTGGAGATTTGAGATTGCAGTAAAAATAAGGACTCTGCATGGCCTTGAATATGCACTGGGGCATGAGAAAGGTCAAACTGGTTATGAGTGTGCATTTGCCAATTGGCCATATTGATAGTTGTGTTTATGTTTCTTTGTGAGACTTGTGAACAGCCAAAGAGATCTGGGAAGATTACCTAGACAATCTAAATTTAAACCTAAAGCTAAAAAAGGCCTCATCTAAACTTGAATGGAACTTGCAGCATGGTAGAGGTTTCTTTTGGCGTCTTCATCTCAAAATTGGCAAGCCAATACTCATAGTGTGAGTAGACATAACTAATCAAAAGTAAAACTTACCCCAGTTCCATCCCCCACCCAGGCCAGAGCCACGGATCGGCTGATATCTTGAAAGGTAAACTGGAAGAGACACATTTAATTAATATTATACAAAAGCAATACTGAAAGTGCATCATCATGGACAAACTAAGAGTTTTTACACTCACATTAAGGGTTTTATTGCATGCCCTAGAAAGAAAGCCTATGCAAAACACAAGCTAACCTTAAACAAAACACTGATTCGTAACTAAGCAATGATACTCAAAACAATTAACCGTGGAATAGTGCAATGGGGATTGATCTGACAAGACGAAAAAACAGGAACAAATTGTAAAACATACGACATATGAAACTTGTATTATATTTTCTGCATCTGTTTGGTTTAGATTTATCAAGTGTCTCTTAGCTATTTTGATTTGAAGGCCCCCCGTTAAAAATATAAGACACTATTTGAAGATATCGTATTTCTGTTGACAAAGTTTTTATTAACAGAAACTGGGGGTGCTGATATATTAAAATCATTGCACAATTTAACATATTCTATAAGATTCAAGATTCATGTTTTGCATGTTTTCAATGAAATCAGTAGTTATAGGGGTAGTCTTTTTTTAAGACGATGTATCATTGATTTGTTTAAAAAGTCATATTAAATAATTGCACTGCACTGTCAAAGCAAATGCATCTCATGAAAATCTCAAGTTGCTAGTTTCCTGACTATCTCTTCTCTTAAGAATGACGTAAAGCGACTAAAATACTTTCACTTCTTACACTGTACTTCATCTGTGACCATTTAAACTGTGAAGTGTTAAATCTTCTAATCCCATCTAGTGTTTCTGAACGCTGTCTAGAATTGAACATATATCAAAACACTATTTTAAGGTTGAAAGGTCAGTGCGAGTTTAATCCTAAAACACTGAGAGACTGTTTTCTGATGATTAACAAAGCTGTGCTAGTAACTCTTGAAATTTCCTTATAATCTTCAACAGAAAGACAGTAGAATGGTTTTAAAAAGGTTAACACATCTGTGCGTAATAAGCACAGGAAGTTTATCTGAGGGCTGGTGAGGTAGAGGTGAGATGATGAAGCTTCACGCAAGCCTCAAACACTACTTGACTGTTTAAGTTAATCCAGCAACCAAAAATATTTCTGGCAAAAGGAAGTCACATTTTTTGCACTTCTCCATTTTGTAATATTAAGATCGGTTTAGTAACAATTAACATGCACTAAAAAAGGCCTAACTGGTTGGAAAAAGGATACTCAAAAAGGTTTGTCATACCAGCTTAACTGGTTCCACAACTGAAGCCATCCAAACTACACCTACTTGTCAAAGAGGAACCTCAAACACAACCATTAGCCTAATCTTTTATAGCTACAAAACTAGAAGATGAAAAGGAAACGTATTTTGAGGGCTATGACAGTAACACAGAAAACACTTATGCGTCTTCGTATAAAAGGCTACGTTTTGAAAATGAAACATTTCCACGTTCAATCACATTGTTTACATACTCTGGTGAGCTTTAAATAAATGTAAACATGTATTATTTAGAAACAAGTAGTGCTTTATTTTTACTGTTAACTTACTAGTCCATAACCATTACATAACCTACTATTAAATATTACTTCTTAAATAAATAAGTGTTAGCAGAAACACTGACATAAAACACAACATAAAAACATTTACTAGTTTTAAGGTCATTTTAAGGTAATAAATATTTCGATGAGGAAAACTGTCTAGTTAGGGTTAGGGCAAGATTGCTGGGTTTGAGGCACAACTGCGGGGTTGCATCCGTGCTTCCAGCGAACTTACGTTGTGCGTATTTTTAGTTAACTTGTTCTCAAATCTATCCAAGCCGTTACAGGAGTCCGGTCCATCATCTGCGCTCCTTTTCTGGATGTGATGGTGGATACGAGAAATATCTGCATACGATCCCGTCCCGATTAGACTTCTAGACTTCACATACTGTCGGTGCGCGTTATACGATCCTGGTTGCACATGGAAATCCACACCAAATGTCATGGGAAAGAATAAAAGTGCAATAAAGTATCCTAGGCCTGTCATTTTTCGTCTTCAGTGTATTTCCAACACGACTGTGTTGCTGTTTAAATACGCATTAATTCCTCTGTGTGTCCCTCCTGAGCGGCTGCTGACGGTATCAACAAAAACAGACTGCTTGTGACAGCGAAGCTCATATTATTAGTGCTGCCTCCTAACAGAGCGCATCAACGCCCTTTTTTATTTGACGAATGACAACCGATCGTTCCCAATATCGCAAATAACACCGCAGACCTATTAAGCTACTTTAACAGACCGTAACCTTCACAGCACTTCGTATTAAAACACTTTTCCAATTAAAGAAAAAAATAACGGGGAGAAGAATGCACCTTGCAGGGTCTGCATCTGATTGGCTGTAGCCACTGGTGCGATTTTCTGATTGGTCTGAGGTTCACACACACGCTTCTGTGAGACTGTGCGGTCAAGTTAGTATGACACGTCACACTTCAGAGGACGGGGACATGCTTGGACATGAGTCTTACGCTTCATACGGAAAATATTAATATCAACCGTTTTCATTTAGACCTAAATTTAAAATTAAAAAAAAGATATCGCAAGATACGCCGCCATGCTTTTTCAAATTGCCCATGCGCTTCTCAAATAATGTGATCAAAAACATGCACGATTTCAATGGCTGCACAAGCTGTTTCTATTAGAAGTCCAACAACAAGCTGCATGCGTGCTTTAATTATTTTTATACCAGCAAATTAATTTCATATGTCTAAACAATAGCAAGTGCGTGACTCATGTTGTTAGTGCATTATCGTTATCAAAATTTTGTGCAGTCTTTCAAAGCGCATCATGGAAGAAAGAAGCATCTGTTGATGCATTTCACAGTTCAGCCTACAACATAACCATGCATTATCATCTGTGACTCATAACATAATAGATGAATTTAGTACGCCTTCTCCCAGATTCTAACCATTTTATCATTGTATTACGCCAAAAAGGTTTTTCTTAGTAGATTTTTCAAGTTGCATGAAAAAATGTAAAATACAACAAAGCGAAGAGGCAGATTAGTTTTAATGCTGTCCTTTTAAACTGTTTAGCAGTTTAGAGTTTACCATTAAAGTTAACATTTCACATACTAAATAATACAATAGTCTATTGCATCATTACTTATTTTATGAGAGTAGGGCCTACATGTGATAATGGTAGGCTCTGGCCTATCCCATGATCACAAACCATGTGACACAGAAAAAAAGGCTTATTGTGTGACTCCCATCAGTTCTCTAATTCTGATATGCAGTAATGCTTATTCTAAGGCTGGCCAAGAGCCACATGCTTCCCATTCATATCATCCTTTCTCTTCTATTAGCGGATAACATTTAGCTATTCACTAAATATATGAAGTATGGGCGTCATTGCTTTTGAAAGGAAGATTATAGTTCTAAATGTCAGCCCAACATGACTACAGTAATGCCTTTTTAACTTTGCAGCGCGTAATAAAATTCTGCATGGGTGGAAAAACCTGTCACACGTGTAAAGATGGTATGACCTGAATTCCTCAATAGTGACTGTATGGGTACCTCCTATCCATTGAGAGATAGGCAACTTTTCAAAGTTAAGACGAAAACAAAAAAGCTTTTATTACTATTATTAGGAAACTCCCAATGACAGCCTGTTTTCACATTCAATATTCAGGCCATTAGGGTATGTTAATGATATTCAACTCAGCATTGCTTTACACGACATGGGGAAAAAAGGGAAAGTTGACTTAAAAAAATGAAAACTCTCCAAACCTGTATAACCTCCTAATGAAAAAACGTTTATTTGTTCAACGTAATATTAATACCAATTTGTTAAAAAGTCCATCTAGCTAAGAGCCCCCTCTTGTGGTCACATTCAAAAATCAAGTTTAAGGCATATTTATATTAGTCTTACGGTGACTAAAACAAATGGCCAGAAATGTCACCAAATAGTTTTATCTGTCAACAGATGTAAACTTTCAAACTCGCCCATGCCTCAGTTTGTCTGGCTGATAGTACCGCGTCACGAATCACGTGATCAAAACCATGCCTAAAGCAGAAACAAGAAAAAGGAGAGAAACTTTGGCAACGTTGTGCAGTTTGTCTGGGGTCCAGAAAAGGTAATAATCTTTCTCGAGCTTCCTTTTCACTACAACAAACCTCTCAGCTCATCACGATTTACAAACTGATATTCGCTTAAACTAAATGCAACAATTTTACAGATATGATCAAATTGGGAGAGTTTTTGAGAAAAAAGTGCTGCAAAATGTGCCGCGCTTTAAAAAGTTTCCGGATGCTTGGTTATCGCACCATTTCCCGGCTGTTGTAACTGTTATGATGGACTGCTACTGATGCGTCTGCTTTATTTGCAGAGCAAGATGAACGGGTTACAGTTAGACCTCAGCCCTCTGAAAGAGCCCCTGGGGTTTATCCGTGTCCTGGAATGGGTATGTGCTTTAAGTTAATGTAGGCTGCTTATGATCTTGAACTATTCTGTGTAGGTACATCAAAAGGTATTAGAAAACGGACAACATTGTTCTCATTACTGAAATCACCAAACATGTATCTTGCCTCCATCGTTCTCTTGATTTAAGGTCATTTGGTGCACCAGATTAAAATGTGAAAGTTTACCATTAAAAAAGTGGAAGCAGAAAACATTGGAAAAACACTGTTTGAATGATTTCCTTGTGTGTTTGTCTTAGTTGAGTTTAGAAATGTGCACGCTTCCTTCAGTTCAATTTCAGTTTACCGTGTTCTTATTAACATTCATTCATTCCACCTCCACCACTGTCTTTACAGATATTTGCTATCTTTGCTTTTGCTACGACTTCGGGTTATTCTGGCTCTAGCAGTTTCAACGTCAAGTGCAAGGACAGCGTCAGCAAAGAAGTAAATGTATCCTTCAGCTATCCGTTCAGGTAAACAATCTGATCAACACGTACTTAAGAAACACATTGTTTTTAGTAAATATAATATTTCTGAATTTTTCTTTTTTTATTACTCTTTGTTTTAAAGGCTCAGTGCCCAGAATTACAGTGTGCCAGACTGTGAAGTCAATGGAACCGTGTTTAAAAACAAACATTTATCTGGAGATTATTCATCTTCCGCTGAGTTCTTTGTAGCTATTGGAGTTCTGGCTTTCCTGTACAGCACAGCTACTCTTGTGTTGTATCTGGGTTACCAGCACATCTATCGTGAATCTCCTCGTGGCCCCAGCATTGTGAGTGTTTATAGATTCAGGTTCACACTGTGTCTATTTTAAGAGTTCTTTGTAAATTTCGTAAACCTCCACGTGCCTTTAAATTCATATCCCTTTTTATATTCAATGGCTGATTTATTTATACTCTTTCTGGCAGTCATTATATTAGCATGTTTAATATTATGCTGGATTTCAGCATCACTCGGTTGTATGAACTTTGTGAGCTGTTTCTGAACTGTGTGGGGGTGTGAAGAGTTCCACTTGTGTGTAAACGGGGTGTTTCTTGGGGTTTTGTAACTAATATTCCAAAAAATAACAGTTATTAACACACAACATGTGGAATAACTAAGATTCTTTTATGTTTTTGAAAGAAGCCTTGTATGCTTATTTTCTTTAAATGTATCCTGTGACGGCAAAGCTGAATTTTCAGCCGCTACTTGGAAGTTTTCAATATCATACGATTATTCGTTAACATTTGTGTTATGTAAGATTAAAGAAAGAAGAAAAAGAAATTAAAAGAAGATATTAATACCTTTCAGTTATCAACAGTTTCAGCCAAATGCAGCCATGGCAAACACAAGAACATTGAGAATCTTACTTATTCCAAACATCCAACCGACATATTCCAACAATAATACGATGATTTATTATAGATATATATTTCAATATACATGTGTTACTCTCTTTAGGATCTACTGATAACTGGGATCTTTGCTTTTCTCTGGCTGGTGTGTTCATCTGCGTGGGGAAAAGGCCTCACGGATGTGAAATATTCAACCCATCCAAATACACTTGTGTCTGTAATAAGTGAAATGTGTAGAAAAACTGGAAGCAATTGCACTGCTGGGCACATCCCCTTAATGGGCCGCCTCAATTCCTCAGTGGTAAGAGGTTTATAGTGTATATGATAGGGTGACCAGACATTGCAGTTCCTGGGGACACGTTCAGCACAGGTTTGTCAAATTGCCTAAAATAAACGGGTGTTGGTTGTTTGCTTTGATTGATTGTATGACATCAAAGTACTGCTCTATAGCTAGATTCTATATATTCTCCCTGGGAAGTGGCACATCTGGTCACCTTAGTATAGATAATTATCATAGATAATTTAATAGAATTATTTGTGATTTATGTTTTTTCCCCCACATATTTTACTGCTAACTTACTTTACTGTTTTATTTAATGTTAATTAAATTAATCTTTATAGATCACTGGATTCCTCAATCTTATCCTGTGGGGAGGAAATTGCTGGTTTCTTTACAAGGAGACGCCGTTGCACGTGTCAGCCAATCAACAAGCGGGAGCAGGACAGTCATAGTTAAACAGCAGGACACATCCACATTCATCAAGCAGGTGTTGTTTCAAGTGGTTGAAGTGAATTGATTAAAGTGGTGCTGCATAGCACTTCGACTGATGTTATGAATTTACCTTGACCTGTGTTACAAATCCACCAAAGGTCATCTATAGAATATTTCCATTACATTCGTTTATGGTCAAATTGAGATCTGCATTTCACATTTCATTTGAATTTGTTACACGAACAAAATGTACTCAATGATTTTAATGTTTTTTCACTTTGTATTATTTTTTTTATTTGATATAATTCAAATTTGCTCTTCTGATGTTCTCTGATGCTGTTGTTTAGTTTTGGCTTCATAAAATATCATCTCTGCTAACCTTTCCACTTTGCTTCTTGTGGTTAAAATGGCTTTACATGAACTGTGTGCCTTATAATTTATATAAGCATATATTTAAGAAATGTTTACATTATATGAGGCATGACGGATGATTAAAAAAAATGGTTTACTGTTACTGTTTTTGTTTCTTTAACAATGCTAGAGGCCTTAAAGAAATAATCATGCTTTGTTTTATTGTTTGTCTCATTGTTCTTTGGCCCATGTGGTCTTCTAATTTCTAATTGGTAAAAGACATATGAAAATTAATATCTAATTCTAAATTACTTAAATGGGCTATAAAACACAAAGGTTAAGCATATTCTTGGCAAAAATGATAATATAATTAATATTAATTATTCTAATGTTTATATAGCTTCAGCCTGCTATTCTGAACATCAAATGTTGCTGATGCTGGCGACTTGTGTGGATGTTTTTATCAAAACAAGCTGTATTTTCTTTTCGCTGGTTGGGTACAGAGTTTACAGATTATGATGTAATCAAATTCCTATATGTGTATTTCCAGCGCACGAGCGCGAAGCTCTGTTCAGTTCATAAGTAATTGTTCTTTTGAGTCGGATCTTTTCAATGAATCGTTGAATCCGGTCACAGATTGGCGTCTCGATTCTGGTGGAGGTTACTAGGGAAGACATTACATGCAAAACCGTCATTTCTCCATTTATACGGATTTTAAGTTAGAAAATGTTGTGTTTATGTATGTTTTTATACATTTATTTATTTGTTTAATTCATCTGTTTGGGTGAGCCGGTTCTTTTCACTGACGTTTTAAAAGAACCGACTCGCAGAATTGAATAGGATCATCGCTAGAAGATAATCCGTCGTGAGCGCGCAGGATGACGTCGCAATGCGCTCCCGTCGTGATGGTGGCGGATCGTGCACGCGCTAAATCGGTAATGGCTTCCCTAGATCGGCGGATTTCCAACGTTGACTTTGCAGAGCAAAGCTGGACCGCTTGGATCGACAGAGCGAACGTATCCACGCCGGAGGGTGAGTAAAATCATGAGGGGGTCTCGGTCCTTTTGGTTGTTATCGCATCGAACGAGCACAGGAAATGGATTTGTTTGAAGAGAGCAGACCCCGGCACCACGACCCAAACAAAGGCCCCGCCGGGTCCTAGCGCCGCATGGGTTGCAATCCCACACGCTGTACTTTTGGAAAATCTCCCAGGTCCTAGCGCTCTGTTTAGCCGATGAAAATTCGCGTTACTAACATATAGAGTCTTAAATATGAGCTTATAATGTGCCTGAGCTCATCATGCACGCTGTCGTGTAGGTTAGCGTTTTAAAGCCAGAAAATACGACTCAGTTTGTCATCTTTAGGTGATCTGACAGCCAGCTCGACGGGAAGTGAAGGTGGAGACGAGTCTCTGGCCACACAACTATCAAGATAAATAAACCTCTGAACCCATTTACACACCCACGGGCTCATAATTGCTCTGTTCGCCGCGAGAACATCTCATTATTATCAGATTATCAGGAGGTGACAGTATTATGAAACGCTGGGCTGATATTTCCAAAAGCAATAGCCAACAATCAAGAGGCATTTTCACATCAAACTCCCCTTGCTTTGACTTTTTTAAATATTGCATCTATGTATATAGCACACTGACTTGGTCTTATCAACGGATAATAATAATTTTACACCTGGTGTATGTGGTTGATGTAATACAGGAAATGACCCATATTAATGAATGCAGTGAGCTGTGGTCCTTAGAAATGAGAACATTAGGCTTTGACATTTGATGGACTGTCTAAAGCAGTTGGGGCCAACTATGGGACCTCAACAAAATTTCAAGAGTATACAGGAATTGTTTCACCTCAACCACCTTCACAGTTGTGCAGCCCACCCTTGAAGTAAATTATGCAGATATGCTGGAAAAGATATAGGTCAACAACATGCAAGCAGCCGTCACATTTGTGGTTAAAATTCACAAAACTTTCTTTTTGGCAACCAATTTTTTCCGTTCTACTCACAAACGCGGTTTCATTTCACGCCAACTAGCTCCTAATCTGACTCAGTCAACTTATAAAGAGTTAATGCATCGTTTGCACTTCATTTGTTCTCACCAGTGTTATTTTAAAATATGTTTGGAATTAAAAAATGAATCGCAGTTATCATTTGTAATATAAATAGATGCTTGAAAGGAGTGTCGGTGTGAATTCACTTTGCTTAGTGTTTCATTTCCTGTTTTAATGGGCTGTTTGTTTCACTGCCTCTTTTAGGGTCCTCACTGGAAGAGTGCAGCAAAAATGTGAAGAAACGGATGGAAACCATGACTCTTAAGAAAGAGGGTGAGGAAGTGTTTGTTAGGCTTATAATTGACTGATTGCTTTGATTATGAACGAACCTATCTTATCTTAGATTCAGAGTGAACCCTTGCCACACAAAAAAGTATTTTTCTTGCCCTCACAGACATGTCGATATATGGCCACTGCCCAGCACATGATGACTTCTTCCTGGTGGTGTGTAGCCACTGTGGGCAGGTGGTGAAGCCACAGGCATTTGAGAAGCATTGTGAGCGCCGTCACGGCCTCTTCAGCGAGCTCCATGCTACACCATCCAACTGCTCTCCTGACCGACCCCAACAGGGGAGACCCCCTCCCCAACATGGAAGCCTTTGTGAGGTTCAAGACAGCAGGCCTCAGGGGGCTGGACCCCCACGAGTCCCCCCACCTCATTCCCCCCACCAGGGATATTCCAAGCCACAGCGTGAAGGAAGCAGGTGAGGAGGAAGTGCAGTTAAACTTGATCTTATGCGTCTACTGTTTATTCCAGTGTAATTTCATTCAAGTGTTATTTTCCAGTCTTCGGCAGGTGGATAAAGTTTCTCGTGAAACCCCTCCATCACCTCTACATTTGCCCGCACCAACAAAAAAAGCAGCCCCATCAGTCGAGAAACCAATACAGAAAAGTTTGGATTCACACACTCACCCACACGGACCAAGAACATACAGCAGAACATACAAGAAAGTCCTTAGTAAGTCTCTGATGCAACTCATAGGTGGGCAACAAAAAATCTTTTAGTTTGTGAGGTTTTTTTAGACATATTGTACATAAACATGGAGGATGTTTCAAATATTCATGATTTTGCTGACAGAAAGTTTATTAAAATTAATTTTAAATTCACTTTTTATTTGACTATTAAGTGTTTTAAGAGTGTCATTAGTTTTAGTCTGTTCAAATGATCCATTTAAATCATGATTTGAATTTTTTTTGGAATAGACTTTTTTCATTACATTTTTTTTTAATCTACATAAAGATTTTTGTAAATATTTAAAAAATAATTGTACTTTTTTTCATAAACATTTTAGGGGTGCACCAGTTGACCGGTCATAAATTAATTGTATTTTTATTTTTTCCAGCCAATTTTTCCATTGTACATTGTAATCATTGGCGAACGTGTATTTTTTGCACAACAAACAGAAAAAAACATACTGAGAAGCCGCTTTCTCGGCTCGTATCTGTGCATGCCTTGCGCAGACGTAGACAGTGAAGGGTTGTTTAGCACAGTTTACGTGTTGGATGAGAAACGAAACCGACTAACTGCTGAAATGCTTTGTAAAGAAGAACTTGGATGCACTTTTGAAAAGCCGGAAGTAAATGTCAGTTATGTACAGGATGATTTTTATTTGACCCTAAAATTACATTGACTTAATTTGATTTAAAAAGCACCTGCTGTAGCATCTTTAACTCAAGGAACCAAACATGATTTAATTTACCTTTTTGGAATAATATACAGTATGCGTAGCTTATTTTGGTTTTATATAGTTTCACTGGTAAAGACCTTTTTTCTTTACACCAAATTAAAAAGAAAGAAAACAAAAGCTGAATTCTGATTAAGTAACATCTTTGTTTGGACTGTTGAATGTGTGTAGATTGTGATGTTTGGACTGTGCAGTTACCTTTTAATTTTACCAGTTCACAGTTCATGTTTTCATTTAAGAATAGTTTTACATAGTTTCAACCCAATTTAAAAACAAAATCTAAATGCTGATGTCAGTACCGTCTATGTTTGTATTGAATATACTGCACAGTTGCTGCCATTAATTTCACATGCGTACGGTTATTATTATTTTCAATAGCTGTTTATGTATTAGCTGTAACATCTTGTTTATGTATACTTTCATTCTTTCTTGTTTGCTTATAGTAAAAGGAAAAAAAAAAAAAAGAAAATCTATATCAGAATCGGCCATGAAAAATCATGATCATGCATCCCTAAACATTTAGAAAATATGTATCTAGTGTTTTTCGAATGTTTTCTTTTGTTCAAACCAATTTGTTTGTTTCAGCAAAAGAATGTGACTTGGATAAGCACTGTGGTGTGATGGATCCTGAGAGAAAGAAACTGTGCACCAGACTGTTGACCTGTAACGTGAGTATATATTTAATATACAGAAATAAATACACCAGCATAAAAAATGAAACGATTTTGAATTTGAAGCGTTAATGTCTTGCTGGTATTTCTTGCTGCAGATTCATTCCATCCATCAGCGCCGGCAAGTAGTAGGGAGGCAGAAACCTTTCGACCAGCTTGTAATGGAGCTGAAGATGAGCTCAAAGCCTCGAGAGCGCCCCCCTTTGCCCACAGAGGTTCCTGATAAAGGCTCTGCCCACCATGAGACTACTGTGTCTCAGATTGGGCCTCTGCACTACAAATGCCAAATAACCAACTCTTCTATTCTCAGGTCTATATTTCTGCATCCTGTGATTTAAAGTTATAGTTTATCCAAAATTCTGTCAATAAATCCAAACTTAAAAGGAATAACTCACCTAAAAAAATTTAAATTCTATCATTACTCTCCTCATGTTGATCCAAACCTGTAAGACCTCTGTTCAACACAATTTAAGAATCTGAGAGCACTCTGATCCTCGCATAGACAGCAATGTCATTAACTTGTTCAACATCTAGAAATGTGGGGAGAAGATCTGTAAAATACTTAGTGACATCAGTGGTTCAGCTGCAATTTTCTGAAGCTACAAGAATAATTTTTTATGCACAGAAAAACAACAATAACTGTGTGACGCAGCTGACCCAGAACAGCATACGCTATTTACTTATGTGGTACTCTCCAAAGGGTCTAGGATGACACATAGGAGACGAATTGTTGAATAAAGTCTTTTTTTTGGTTTTTTTTTTTTTACACAAAAAGTATTCTCGTAGCTTCATATAATTACAGCTGAACCAGTGATGTCATATGTACTAATTTAACAATGTCCTTGCTACATTTCTGGGCCTTGAATGTTTCAGTTGCATTGCTGTCTATGTCAGAATTTTCATTTTTGGGTGATCTTTCCCTTTAAATAATGAAGAGTGAAGCTTTTAAGTTTATCTGATACCTGGACAGGACGTTTATCTGAATGTGTGTGTTTACAGGTCTATGAATTTATCAGAAGGTGTTATGGAGATGAAGCAGGAGGTGATGCGCTCTGAGGAGCCGCAGGTGGAGTCTCTCTCGGCTGACCTCTCCAGCGAGGAGAGTGACGGGGAGAACCGCAAGGACTTTGCTCATTTACCAGCAAGCACCATGCACCCTAAGCCCCTGGGTGTAAGTATTTTTCTTCATGTCAAAATTTAAGCACTTTTTAAACGAAGAAGTGTTAAAAATCCCCACAAATCTCGATGTAAGATTATATATTGAATAATCATAATACAGTTTCATCTAGTAACATCCCATTTAGAGTAAAATGAACCCATGTTTGTCTCCTCTCTTATGTTCTTTCCCAGTTTTGCACCTTTGGGGCACGTGTTCTTGGCCGTAGTGTGTTAGCGTTTGACCGAAGGTTGCTCCACCTGCGGTCAGCTTTCAGTGTTATGATGGAGCAGCACCTCAGCACTTATCTATGGAAGTAAGATATTTTACATTAATCTTATGATGAGTTTATGACCTTCACTAGGCTTATATTTTCTGTTTAGCCAATTGCATACATGTAATACATTTTAGGTCTAAAAGTCTGAGAGCACTATTAAATATCCTTCTACTTTTGGATTTTCCTTATTATGTCATTTTATTGAAAAAAGTTAAAAAAAATACTTGAATGAGCTTTTTTTTTGTATTTTAGTCTGTAGTAGCATGAGTATATCTGTGGCAGTAGCCAACAATGCTTTGTATAGTTTATGATATTAATTTTTTTACATTTCCTGTAAATATATCAAATCGTAATTTTTGTATTGGTAGTATGCATTTCAAAGAGCTTAATTTGGACAACTTTAAAGGCTATTTTCTCAATAATTTGATTTATTTTTAGACCCCCAGATTCCAGATTTTCAAATGATATATTTCAGACAAATATTATCCTATCCCAACAAACCATGCATCAACAGAAAGCGTATTTATTCAGCTTTCATAAGCTGTATAGATATCAGTTAAAAAAAAAAATAACTCTTATGAATGTTTTTTTGGTCCAGTGTCAAGTTTTAGTAATAAGCTTATTAAATTTCTGTATAGATTATTATTATTTTGTTTTTGTTTTATTCAATTGTATTACTTCAGCACATTCCATCTAATATTTGTGCTTTAATTCTTTTTTTAAACATTTTGGTTATTTTCATTACAAATGCATCATCAGCATAATAAAAAAAGTAAAAAATAAATAATCTGGCACTATTATTAAATTAAAAAGTTTTAACATTTGTATATGAATTTATTTGCTTTAATTTTTGTAATTACAAAATAGGTTGTTTTTAAATATATTTGGCTCAAGAATGTTTTGTTTTTTTTCTTTTGCCTTATGTCTGCAGGAAAATCCCTCAGGTGTCAGAACTATGCTCCCACCAACCTCTTAACACCACAAACCCCTACAATTCCCATGATGCCACACGCAGCTCAGTACCCATCCGCAGCACCTCTACTCTCAGGACAAGCACCTCAGGACAATCAGAGCCCTCTAACCTAACAGTCGCCTCCAAACTACCACCGAAAGCCCAGACGACCTCAGGCCTCGCCCGGCCCCGTAACCCTGCGGGTCGGACCAGCAAACAGGCTTTGCAAGCGGGTTTCAGGGAGCTTCAGGAGAGTCCCTCAGCCAGCAAGCGCCGGAAATCTCTCAAAAAGGACATGTCTGGTCAGTCCAAAATCCTCTTTCTCCCCCACCACAAAGATCGACAGTCCTCCTTGAACAGAACTATGATTTCTTCACCATTTAATGGCACACACTCACTTGGCAGCAGAAAACACCCACCTGAAATGAAGGGGCTGATTAAGCAAAGCCCCGCCCACGTCTCCCCCTCTCCCTCCCCAGAGTCTGATAAGGGAGGGGCCTCAGGGCTCAATCAAAGGGCTGTTGGGTACGAGCATAAAGGGCCTGGCAGGAAACGCAAGACCTGCGACGCCACTCCCCCCAAAAACAATTCATGTACCCCTAAACCCAATATTCTCTCCTCTTTCTCCCAAACTCACTCCAGCCTGGTGTCCTGGGGGGGGGATGGCAGACCAGCATCAACCTCCCACAGTCTGCCAAAGAAACTAGGTGCACAGAAGGTATGTTAACACATTTATCAGTAGTTTAACTAAAGGTACATTCAGTGCTTTTATTCATCTTCAGTTTTTCCTCAGTGTTTAATAGCTCACAAGAATCTAGATTTTATTTAAATGATTCATTAAATTAATGTTATAAAAGCATCTCTCTCATGTCATTGGGTTCCTTTGTCTTAAAAGATGACGCTAAGTATGATAGAAAAAATATGGTAGCTGGCTTAAAATTTTGTTATTTTTAAACACTATAGTATTTATTAATATTTTGAGTTTACATTTCTGTTCTCAATTTAAGTTTAGCTTAAGCTTTAGTCATTTTTGTTGTGTGCATATTAAAGTTAAATATTGTATTTTATTTATTTATATTTATATATATATATATATATATGTTTTTATTTTATTTTATAATTATTTTTTTAATTTCCAGTCATTTTTCTGTCAGTTTTCAATGCAGTTTTTTATAGACATATTTTTTTTATCTAACATCTTTATTTTATTTCAAGTTTTTATTTCAGTTTCCAAACACTGTTTTTAAGGCATAGTTCACTCAAAAATGATTTACTCCTGTCGTTCAAAACCTGTGTTCAGTGTAAGAAAGAAATACATACATTTTTGGGTGAAGTATTCCTAATTTATTGATTCTAAATGTATTGAAAACATTTAAACAGCATTTTATAGTCTTTTATGTTAAAAATTGTGTGCATGCAGTGAAAAACTGAAGAAATGATAGCCAGTTACAGTATCTAAAACTATACATTTTCCTGTACAAAGCCTGATTATTTCTCTTCCTTTTTTAATATTTGTTGCTAATTTTTTTTAACTACCCAGATTAAAAGGCTTTTACAGGCTATTAGGCTAATGATATGAGTCATGTAACGTGAGTGCACATCGTTTACAGCGCTGTTGCTTTCTTAAGGCATAAAACACTTCAGAACTAAAAATACTTAGTGCTAAGTATTCAAAATGCTTGTGTTTAAGTGATGTGTTAAATAATATCCTAATACGACCAGTGCATAAGGGTCTGGAAGCTCAAGCAGCTCTTGGTAGACATATAATCCTCTTGTTAGAGAATGAAAATGCATCAAAGTTATTGAAGATATCTGGCAAAGCTTACTTTTTGAACACTTCAAAGATAAAAATACACCGTGTTGGATAGAACAACAAGTATAGGAAGTCACAGATTGATAGTCTGTTAAGATGAATCATCAAGGTTTAATTCAGCACAGTGGTTGAGTCTCAGCTCTGAATTTAGATCCTTTTCCTGACCATCTGCTCTTCTTTTCTCCCAACAGCCAAAGCTTCTTCACTGAGGGAGTCTGCCTTAAACTCCTCC
>JAUMHI010000046.1:7448733-7468791 GCA_032359435.1 Enteromius unitaeniatus
AAAAAAAAAATGCAGGCCCATTAAACAATATTACCAAATACAACATTTGATTTTAATCATGTATTAGTAAATGTTTAAATTACCATTAACAAAGATTAATAAATGGTTGAGATGTTATTTTCATTGTTCGTTGATAATAAATGTTAACAAATTGAGCCTTATGGTAAAGAGTTATTTCTGAAAAATCACACAGAGTCACAGATAATATTAGAGTCTTTAAATATTACATAAATAGTAAAGATAGAAATTTGACACTTGTAACAAAAAAAGTAATCTCTTATGCAAGAGAGTAAGCGTAATTCTCTTCCATGAAAACCCAGGAGAGTCAGAGACAGGCTGACACTGACGCTCCTGCAGGTTTGTAATTGCACTCTTGCATACGTAATTGCATTAGTCCGGTCTTTAATTAATTGCCTTTCTCCTTTTGTCCTATAAAAATGCCCCTTAATGAATAAAAGTCTCTGAATGCATCACCTAAAAATGCCAGTAAATAAATAATTCTGCAACTTCCCAGAATAGAGCCACAGTGACTAATTTGCTAGACGCATTTTAGCTCTTACTGATATCTGATACTGATATTTTAGCTCTGCTGATACTGAGCTTGTCTTCTCTGCTTGCATGTTCTGCATTAGTTTATGCCTATATTAATAGCAAGAGTTGGGTTGATTTGGAAGGTTACTGGGTCCATTTGGTTGAGAGAGTGTTGGCTAAATTCATGTTCTTGCAGTAACCATTGACACTGAAGACCTGCAAAATGGCATCAGGCTCTGTCATTCTCTTTTCCTTCAGATTCTCTCTCCAGCCAGAGCTTTTGAACTGTTCCATAAATCTCAGAGCCAGAGAACAAAGGTGATCACAGTAGGTGGGCTGGAGATGTTGCAGAACTAAAGGATGAATCCATATAATCCTCAATAAATCATTCTCCCATTATCTAAACCTTTCCAAACGCTAAACGATTTATTAATACATAGATTATGCTTCTCATTAAAAGATTTTACAGTCTATTTTGATTATAACTGACAAGAGTTAGAATTCAAATCTTAAAGCTAAAGGTTCTTTATAGTTCCATGAGGAACATTAACATCCATGGAACCTTTGTGTTCAACAAAATGTTTTTTTTTTAATAGAAAAAAGGTTCTATAGATTGTTGAAATTATTTTTTTTTTTCAAGTACTGTTAACTGAAAGGTTCTTTAGGTTTCAGGGAACAAACAAATGGTCCTTGTCATGCATTATGTATTATGAAAATGCCTTTTGGAAACTTTTTTTTAGGAGTGTAGGCCAAATTATACATGCATCAGGTACAGCTATAAAAATAAAACACAAAATCTTTGAATACACTGAAAGTCAATGGGACAAATGTGATATATATATATATATTATAAGTGCTGTCAAATGATTAAGTGTGATTAATCGCAACCCAAAATAAAAGTTTTTGTTTACATAATTTATGTATGTGTAATGTTTTTTTATTACGTATATATAAAAATTCACAATTATACAGTATATATTTTGAAAATATTTACATGTGTATACATTTGTATAGTTCTATTGTTATATTTTATATCACATATAAATATATAAACATATTTGTCTTAAATGTATACATGTATGTGTTTGTATTTACTGTATATAAAGGCTACATAATAAATATACAGTTCTCATAAATATACTATGTAAACTAAAACATTTATTTTGGATGTGTATATAATGTGTGTGTGTGTGTGTGTGTGTGTGTAAAAATATTATAAATATAAAGATAATCTAAAATGAAGAAAAAAAAAATCATGTCTTATGTAATCAGCAACAGACCAAAAAACATAAAATCATTGTTTCTATGGGCTGGGACCTAAAGACCAGAGTTGATTGCCAGGGAAAAAAGCCAGCAGAATACATCTTAAATTATTATCACTGTTGAACTGTGAACAACCAACAAGATAAATAAGGATGTCAAACACAAACCATACATGGACAGGTTGAAGTCATTCATGTAATTAAACTGGCTGGAAATGTAAAAGTGACACTGTACAGATCCACAAGGATCCAATCACAGTCCTCCACAGGCTGATTGAGCCTCCATTAGCCTCCTTATTAGCCCAGATGAACTGCAAAATTCTGTGTGTTTTTGCAGTCACTTTCTTGTGTAATTAACCATAGTAAAATATCTGGCAGACAGCAGCAGTCCAGTGCGTTTGTGCTCAGAATTATTAATGTTCTATTGGACTCCTGCTCCTGCTGTGGAGGAAACAGCGTTGCCTGGCAACTGTTGTGGTTTTACATGAGCCGTGGCGGTTGGGTTGCCCACCCTCTGATTGTTGTTGGGATGTCTGCTTAGCCGGGGTTTACCAGGGAGGAAGACAACAGATATAGTTGAGAAAGATGCAGGGAAAAAATGAGAAAAAGCTGCTGTTGACGTGGCAAGTCACAATACAGGAAACTCACCGCTTGATTATAAATTAGCATTTCAATGTATTGAACTGAGAGAGATCTTCTTTCCTTTTCTGTTCTTGCTCTCCAACAATTACTCATCCCTCTAACAATAGCTTACAATGCTAAACAGACAAATGGATCCCCGTGTTGTCTCCACAATGGCAAACAGAGCTGCAGTCAATGTCTGTGCTCCACCTGGCTGACACATGCAGATGGTAAACACATTCTTCAGTCTCCGGCAGGTGCACTGGATATCAGTTGTGGTAAAAACAAAACTAAAAAGGGCAGTAAAAGAGATAAATAAGGATAATTCCACAACGTTCATATCACTGTTTATGAATCAGCATTTTTGGCTTACTTGCCATTAAAATATCTAAACATTTAAAATGATAAAATAAAATGCAATAAATAAAATCAGAAAAGGCTGCTTTTGCAATCAAGTTCCTTGTTTTAAGTATAGGCCCTATTCTAAAAAAAAAGCTAAAACCAAAATGTGGAGTAACAAAAGAAGTCTCCAAAGCTGCATATATTATAACATTGTGAAATATTACAATTTTAAATATATATTTTTTATTTTCGTATATTTTAAATGGAATTTATTCCTGTGATTACACTTATCAATGTTGAAAATAATTTTGCTGCTTAATATTTTTGTGGAAACCAACATTTTTGGGGGGATTCTTTGATGTATGTAAAGTTCAGCATTGTTAATGACCTGAAATAAAAGTTCTTTGTAATAAATGTATTTACCATTACTTTTGATCAGAATAATGTGTCATTGCTGAACACAAATTTTAAACTATTTTAAAAGGAGACAAATTACTAGAAAATAACTGTTCCTAAACATTCAAACTCTCTGAAAATAAAATCTTAATTTGTTAAGTAGTTTTCCATCTCAAGTAAATGTATCTTGTTTTCAAGATGTTTAATGAATTATGAATTATAAGTATTTTATAGAAAAGAAATCTTTCTTTTTGAGCAAATACATTTTTGTTAAATGAGCTTGTCCCTTTTCTCCAACTGTCAAGGCACAGCAACAACAGTCAATGCAAAGTGAATAACTCCTAAGTACACCAGAAAATACTAGTTATTTATAACATTATTAGACTGATGAGGGTAACAATAGAGGAGCAGGTGGTTTATTCATGGGGGCAGTTTCCCTTCTGCAGTATTTGCTTTCAGCTTCCAGGGGGAGAGCTCAGTCAATAAGCAGCTAAATGATCCAGAATTATCCGTTACTTCAGTGTATAACTGCAGGGATTTTGTCTTTCATTGGTGGGTTAATGGCTTTATACCCTTTCATGCTTGTGGCTTTTGCCATCTCCACTAAGAGGTCTTTGCTTAGGACCCGTCTTACACGAGATCTCTTAAATCTGTGGCTTCATGATGCTTCAAAGTGCACTTAAAAAGCTGCTAATGCTTATGTGCACTAGCATATCGTAGCACTTCCTTTTCATCTTCCTCAGTATTCATTGCTTATTAATGGCAAACTTCAATTGTAATGTTTTTAAACGGCTTATTGAGTTTTTGTTCATAATCAATCTCAGGATGAAATGTATATATGCAGCTAGAGCTTCTGCAATTACATCATAATATTCCAAGGGTTAATGCAGAACGCCAATGATAACTCTTGTTTTCTGGATGAACAGCGCTATGAGGGCTCATTAGTCAGGACAGACAGGAAGTCGCCCCCATTCTCAGCTAATAACTAAGATTTGTTCAAGCAGCTGGAGATTTTGCACCTGCTTTTTGGATGGAGCTGTTAACACTGGTAAGAGACTGTCCCTCTGTCTGAGTAGGCTGCTTCAAAGACACACTGCCAAAAGATTTTTACTGAGAGAGGCACACTGCTAGACTTAGTTCACTCTCCCACTCATCTCTTGTTCAGTCAGTAGTTGCACTGCAAGCATATGTGAAAATAAACATTTCCCTTAATGAGTCTCAGGCTAACGCTCTCTAGGTCAGCAGGGAGAGCATATTTTTGAGCCAAAGCTGTTGTTTTTAGCTTTGTATGGTAGATTATAGCACTGCAAGCTGGCAGACAGTGTAGTGTTTGAATTCTGGGTCCTGGTCCACACCGTTTTGTTTAAAAATGCTAGTAAAGTTGCAGCCATAGCTTTGTGAGCAGAGCTCCAACATATAGTGCAACGGTGCTTTGGGCGACTTGAGAGCCGTATCTGAAGGTTTGCTCGAAATCACTGTCAAAAATATAATTAAAAAGTAAACAGTAAAAAAAAAAAAATTAAAGTGTGAGAATGCAAGTTTTAAGATGGTCTCTAATAAAAAACAATATTATTATTATTTTTTTTATATAGGTTTTGTTCATCATGATGATCTTCATAAAAATAACCTTTATGAATTTGTGACTTCAATGTCACAATCACCTTGGCAGTCAGCAAAAGCTGTTGTCATGGAGTATTTAATAGTTTCAAGTACTGTGATTATGAAAGCAGAATTGCCTTCTGGCCTGGTAGTGAGATTTTACAGAAAAGGAAATACATTTGCTCTTGGGAGAAGATTTGCAAGCCATTTCAGGCCACAAAACCATTTCTCTCCAGTACAGCAGCATCCAATCAGATTAATGTAATAACCCATTTATCCTTATTTCTAAGGTCTTTCAAAGGCACAAAAATTCACAGAAAAGTGTTTTAATATAAAAAAAAAAACATAAAACATGCATTAGGCTATAGCCAGTCTCTTAAATACTGGTCAAAAGTAGTATTTTCTGTATTTAAATACTGGTCAAAAGTAGTATTTCTAAAAAAAGAGTCACAAAAATGTGAACAAAACCAGTGAAAGCTGTTTTGTAACACGCAGAGGCATCTGCACATAAACAGGTACACCTGGGTTTAAGTGCCCTTCTGTGAGGGCAACAAGTGTCTTATTTAACAGAGGTACAAACAGACAACAGTGATACTGTGTCCTGGTGGTTTAATTCATCGCAGGATCAAATGTCCTGTTTCCTGCTTGCTTTTTTCTTAGACTGTGTCTTTACTTATTCATCACAAGGCTTGAATAATGAAAAATAGGTGGGAAGTCACTGCAGCAAATGCGCTCAGGGAACATGAAACAGCAAGGGAGTGTCTCAAAGTGCACGACATCCCATCCTTCACCCTTCACATGGAGTTTATGGTGACTGCAGAAGCAACAGAATCAGTAAAGAATAGCGTCATATGATTTAGCCTAGTGCATGCAGCATTATTATGGCCACCTTGCTTCTTATGGCCATAGATAAAAAAAAAAAGGTGATTTTACATCATAGCATCCTGAGTTTCCATTTTGGCACTGGCCAGATTGTACAAGTCAATCACATTCAATGAAAACTGAGCAGAAAAAGGATGTTGCGTTTTGGTGGATTAAGGTGGGTTAGCTAGATTTGATTCAATCATTTTTAGCCTCTTAATAACCCTCATATCAGTTTTAAAACGTTCTACGTCACTCTAATCTTTCTCTTGTTGACAATAGCAGCTGGTCGTCTGCCAAGAGTTTACAGAGCATCAGTTTTTCCTTAAGCACCAGCCCAGATGATTTTCTCCTGCTGTGATCCGTGACTATAGACTCCACCCCCTCACATAATGACTAGTTCGATTATGCAATGGCTGTGTCCAGTAATGCAGATGAGAAAGAGCATGAGAACAGTCTTACTCTGAATAAGGGAGTGTATACTGTTCGTGCGTCTGAATGTATGACAGAGAACTGGCCCCTATATTTCTATACTACCCAGCATGCATCATTCTTATGCATGACATTCAGCTGGCTGCAAGTGTGTGATGACTGAGGATCGCAGCCAACCTCTTATTGATTATTGCTTAATAAACTGCCAAGTATTCTGACTGATGGCTCAGATTCCTGTGGATTTACAAGATAATTATCCCACTAATTGCAGGATTAATGGAGCCTTTTGTGCAGATGCAGAACGTATGTGTCATTAACCAACACGTGGCACTGTTGAGAAAATCCCAGCAATTGCATTTTGCATCAACAGCCCTTAGATGCTGTATTTAATTTGACTCTAATTGATGTATCTACTATTTAATAAGTATAATAATCACTATTTCATATAATATACAATAATACACATTTTAATGATGGATTTTATTTATTGGATGCATTAAATACATTTCTTTTGGTTGTAAGATGAGGCTGCCCGCAAGTATCAGTTGGAGTCTCTTTAAGGACAAATAGATGACTGTAGCTGTAAAACTGCTGTAAAAAAGTGGAAAGATCTTAACTCAAGTGCCCCTTCAGAGCGAGTTCCGTGTGATGGGCACAATGTGTCCCTGAAGGCTCTGGCAACTATGAGCTTATGTAATCAGAACACAGACTGTGCTGTAATGTTTTTATTCAGTTGCAATACCTCTACATAATCATTCAGCAGGGCATGCAGAATTAGGAAGCAGTCATCACGTGCTCATGACGAACAGCATGGGTTTAAGTGAAATGGTTCTAGGCATTTGTATACTCATGAAAAAGGCTCAGTGAAAATCTATATGATCTGAATATATTTGTCAGGTTAATCATGTATGCAGTTATAGAGTGAAGATGTACAGCAGCTTAAACAAGCTGTGTGTTTTCTCTGTTTATCTTTAAAGAGAATGAGAAGAAAACATTCTCTTTCTGTCAGCCCCACTATGTTATATTACATTGATTTGTTTCACGGTGTTAAGTAAAGCTCTAATTCAGCTGTAGTAATTTTATGCTCAGCCACACAGCCTTGTGGTGAGATTTAAGGGCTTTAGTGACATCCTTTCCCCCCACATTAATCTTTGACATTCTGTGCTATTCAGCCACCTAATATGAAAGAGCGAAAGAGAGAGTGAGCGAGAGAAGATTTATATTATTAATCCATATAATTATAATTCATTTATATCATTTAATTATTTTATATTGTATAAAATTAAGTCTATAAAATAATATTTTGAGATAATATTTTGCAGGTGTCTTCCCTTTATGTTGTTATGTAACCACTTAAATGTCATTTTAAAAACTAACCATTAAAAATCACATATTGGTCTGTTTTTTTTCAGCATTATTTTAAATATTGATAAGCTAACAGACTTCTTGATTAAATAAATGGGTTACTTTGCTGACAACAAGTAGGTCAGCTCTTTCTTAATAATTAAAAAGAACACATTACACAATAATTAGTAATTTAGTAGAATTACTTTTTAAGTCACGTTCACACAACAGCAGAATACGGCTGTCAGTCCTCCCGTTTTACGTTTACGTTCACACACAGTTCGGTTAATTACGGGTGTGACACCCGCATTATAACCGTATACCGTGAACGGAACAGGACTGGACAACGTGTCTACCCCATGTTTACAGTTTTCCCGTGCGGTTTTGGTAAAGTAATGGAGAAATGAGCTAAAAATGTTATCCCCTCAGTTTCCCGTCAGTTTGTGTTCAAATGCTCCGCTCTCCAGCCGAATTTAAAAGCTGCTGTCGGTTAATAAAGGACTGACGAAAGAACTCACGACTCGATTGGTCTCCATCAGAAAGTGACAAGACTCAGTTTTGTGGACGTCGCCATCTTTGGTATTACTTCGGTCACTGTCGCAATGCTTACTGGTCAGGAATACTGGCTTAAATACCGTAAAACTTCATTTAGAGACTCACGCTTGTAAAGAAAAAGCGGTTGTCAATCCCAAAGGCCACAGTGTAAACGTAGTATATTCACAGATAGTCTAAAGTTTTTCTCTTTGACTTTGTTTTCCGTAATACACTCTAAAATGGCATATGACGTAAGTCAAGGGGAGAAGAACGGTGAGTTATATTATGTTATCATTGTTTTCTTGCCGCAAAAAAGTCACTCACTGATGTCACATGGACTGTTTTAAGTTTCTGGATCATTTCGGTTGTATTGCTGTCTATGGAGGGTCGAATGGCTCTCAGGTGTCATCAAAAATATCTTAATTTGTGTCCCGAAGATCTTATGTGTTTGGAACGGGGAGTAATTAATGACAAACTTTTCATTTTTGGGTGAACACTTTTTTTTTTAATTCGAATCCAGGAAGGGCGAAATTTGTTTTCGCCCAAATTGTACGACTTCAGAAGGAGCTTTACAGTGACAAAAGATATGATAAAATCACATTTTCAGTTTTTATTATTATTAGTTTTATTATTATTAATTAAAGATAGACTGTCCATGGCCAAATAATGTAATCAGACTCTATTAGACTAAGAGACTGGATGTGACTGGCACTTTGTCCAGAGAGGAAACAGCTGGTGTCCATGCTTGCTGGCAAAAAGTTTATAATAAGCAGCCAACATCTATCTAAAGTGAGAACTTCCATCCTGCTGTAGACTAGCTGTCTCTCTCTCTCCTCACAGAAACACACACGCGTGTATATATGGACTCACTCAGAGGGAAAAGATTAAGGATTGTGATTAAGGTGTGTGTGTGTGTTTAAATCTGCAGAATGAATAACTAATGGTCAAAGGTGTGCTACAATGTCATGCTTTCATGAATGTGAGATCAATGGTCTTAACTATGAAATGCTTTCTCTGATTTTTCTTTCCACGCATTGTTAATTCTTCACATTAGATTCGTTTTTTAATGCTGTATATTTGACATGTTTGAATGTTTGTCAGTTTAATGTGCATCGTTCGAGAAACTGAAACAGTCTTCTCTTTATAAATGCTGCAGAAATGTTTGCTTGCTAGTGTACAATGTAGATGCATGCAGGCTGTTTGAATCTTGACATAACCTACTGAATTGTAATATTCCACTCTAGAAATACCTTCAATCTAAAAAGTAAATATGTTGTAAGGTGTGGGAGGTATTGTTTTTCCACTGTATTCAAAAAAGCTGCCTGCAAGGTGAAACGGTAATATTTACTGCACACTATATCTCCATAACCTCAAAACTCAGGTAATAAAATGTATAGCAGGCCTGTCAAAGACTGCCAATAGCCTTGAGTCTTTGTGTAGAAAGCTCCGTTCAACAAGCCTGCAGTCAAGCCAACAATTTATTGCTTTAACCTTGAGTTCAATGTTTGATATTAACCTCCCTCCCGCTTACTAAAAATCTCCTCAGTAATATCAAATTCTTCATTTTTCATGTGGTGTTGAATATCAGCCTTTGGCATTCAGTTATAATATGAAATTATTGATCCCTGGAGTGAAAGCAGCTTTTCTCGTGATAAAGTAAGACATCTGATAAACATTGGTGCATATTCTGACCACTGCACTTTAATAGGCTTGATAGATTTATAAAAAAAAAAAAAACAATAATAATTCATTTGGAATATTTCAAACATGTATTAATCATGAATGCTTTTCCATACTTAAATTTTTATTTTTTTTTCCAGAAAGGTCACAATAAACTGATCAAAATTTACAGTAAATTCATTTGTAATTTAACAAAGGAATCCTATTTTTAAAAGCTGTTTGTTCTACTAATCAAAAAATCTGGAAAAAAAATATCCTATTGTTATTTTAAATAAATGAGGTGTAAAACATTAAACTTTAAAAGTATTGTGTATTTGTTTGTTTCATTTGTTATATTTGTAGTACACAGTGTTGAGTTTCTAATTTGGCACTTTGCACGGCTGTATACAGGACATAGAGGGCAAACATGCTCTCTGTTGTTACGTCCTGATATTTTCACGTGCAAGTGGTAGGCCTGTTGTCCTCAACAACTCATTAGTCAGAGGAAGCCTAGCTGAAGATGATGAAACACCTTGCGGTGTTGTGGATGGGGTCATGCCCTGCTGCAATGCGCAGGTAATTCACTTGGGATCCCATAACTCTCAACCAAGGTCACTGCAGCCATAGAAAACACAAGAACACTTAGTAAGGACACATTTAGTACTCATACCACTTCTAACTAAAGTAATGCATATTGCATACAATGAAAATAGATTTTCTTTAAGTGTGATTTTGATTAGTAACCAAAGCAACCTTTAGATTGATATTTCAAATTAAGTGCATGATGTTTTTTTTCTCTTTGATTACGACTGATAATAATTAGTGTTTATATGTTTCAGTTATAGGTTATATACCTATTTATATTTATTTAAAAGTTCACATTGTTCAGTTGTCCTGTATATGCTGTGCAACCATTAGCATGCTGCGAACATGGGCGCCCTCTAGAGAAAATTTGAGTAGTACAGGCAGCTAGAGAAGTGCATAGTCATCCAAGATGATCTGTCTGTGAGAATCGGTCTCTGTGTTACACTAGACTAAATTGAGTCATTCTGGTAACCTGATCATACCCAGGGATTAAAGAGAACGAAGCCCAGGTTGACAAATTATCAAAGTATAAAACAGACCATGTAATGTAGCTCTGCTTGTCTGTCATCTCTCTCCAAAGTTTCAGCAAACATTTCCCATCATACTCATCTTACAGGGCTTTGGTTAAAAACTAAAAGCATTGAAACACAGCCCCTATAAACACAATGGCTAATGATATTACTGCTCATTTTCTCTCCATTACGGTCAGAAAGTGAGAAGAGCTCTTTTCTTTCTGCTAGTTCTCAAATTTAGGCTACTGGAATATCTTGCTTTTGATTCATTTGTGCATTTATTGTATTCAGTCCAATGACTCAAGTTTGGTTCCCCAGAAAAGACGGAATCTTATCCCTGCCTAAAGTTAGACATGATGATTCTGAAGTAGAGATCATTTTAAATGTATAACATTTAATTATTATGTTATTATGTAACATGTAATTATTATTATGTGTCCTCTTATATTACTGCTAAAAAGATTGTGGTCAGTAAGATTTATTATTTTTTTTACAAATAAATTGGTACGTTATAACATTTTTATTCAGATATCTTTAAATGTATCAAAAGTTACTATAAAACATTTGCAATGTAAAAAAAAAACGTTGAAAAATGCTGAAAAAAGACACATTTTCACATCACAAGACACAAGTTGTTTTATTTGTATTATTGTTGTTATTATTATTAAGAATTTATTAATATTTACTAAATTTGAATTTATTACTATTTTTTATCAGATAGCCCTGTTGAGCATAGGAGACGTTTTGAGAAATATTAACCATACCAAGCATATACTTCTGAATTACTAGCACTTTTTATATCTTAAAATATTACAGATACTGCAGATTACATGTTGTTTTGTAAAAATGAAAACTGTGGTCATTTTCTAAGTGAACAACAGTTAAATTCTAAATATTTTTACTGCTTTGAGTTGATATTACATTTTGACAAAACATTTCCCCCTTGTCCATTCTTAAAATGCTTCCAACTAAAGGATTTTTTTTTCCTAAATATGTTGACTTTTCCTGCACCCTCAGTTTCTTTATTCTAGTCCTGATAACATTTTATTATAATTTAAAGGATTAGAATTCTACATATATGGCAATTAAAAAATAAATCCACATGGCAGTCAAATTAGAAATAAAGAAGGCCAGATTGAATTTACCAGACCTTATTCTGTAAAACAGAATGATGCAGATCTTGACATTGGCTCATAAATAAATATAAAGTACTGAGAATCTCTAAGTGACCGCTTTGGTGTTTAGACGAGATGTATGAAGTCACTTACGAGGTTTGTGAGGTGTGAAGTGCTTCAGATAATCATAATGCTCTGAGAGCACAGAACTGAATGAGATGCTCTCTTTAGCTTCATCTGCATAAGGTGCCTTTGCTTTTCAAGCTGTGGTTAATTGCTCTTTTGTCATATGATTTTCTCTGGCCTCTTCATAGTTCTTTCTGAGTGCATGGCCTCATTCATAAATGCTTGACATTCTTGTTGATCCGGTTGATCCAGTTTTCCTTATAACTCCACTGCCCTCGATCATCTGTCTCCCACTGTCAGCCTGTTCCGCTCACTTGAACTACTTCTTTAAAATAGCCACCACGAACGATCAGTCACAAAATTGTAACTGCGACATAAATATAAACCCTCCTGATCTGTCTTTGGTTTACTGGAAGGGATGGTAATGGATGTGGTTGTGCAGTTGTCATGAGGGTCTTCTGAAGTCTCCATATGATCTCAAAGTGGTTCAGTCAGGACGACTGTATACAGTACAGTAAAAGAATCTCTAGACTTGCATGTTTTCTTAAATGCAGGTGACTCGAATGATTCAGTAATTAAAGTTACCATACAAACTGTAAATGTTAAACAAAGGCAAAGTTAAGCATTACCTATACAATGTGTTTTAGTGTTATTTTATTCTAAAATGAATGCCACTTGGTTTGATGTATTTTTTTCTGTCCTACTTTATACTAGGTGGCCTATTCAAAAATATACTATACCGCTACATACTATACACTATGGATGGACTAAAAAGCTATATAAAAAGAAAGCTGTGCAGATGGACATTAGAATACGTCACAAACTATGCAAATGGACATACACTTACACACTGTAGATATACAGTGCACCCACACATGGATGCTTGGATATGCGTGTATTTGGCAGACCCAGTGCTGTCATTCATAGCTCTTTGCTGGATGATGGTGCTGGGCCATCAAACACATTCCCTCACTCTAACCCTTTCCATACAGAGCAGGATGGGTAATTCAATACTCAAGACTGGTCTTGTAATCATGATTATCTCTGTGTCTGTGACAGGAACACAGACCTAAGGTCTTGTCTTTTCCTTTTTTTATATATAATTACAGTTGCTCTGTGTTGCTTAGGAATAAATGCAGTGAGTGCAATCCTGTGGACTTCACACAGGCTACACAGGCTCCCTTGGGCTTTAGCTGTTGCCAATGGATGCACTGCCTGCTCTATAAAAACCAATTAAAATAATTACACTGACTCCCATGCAGGCAGAAAATGTGCCCTTTTAACACTTATTACTGGAATTATATAGAATGCTGCAAAATGTTTTGTTGAAAGACATTTGCCCTCTGGTAAACCTTACAGAAATACCCCCAAAATTCACTTTACAAGTTGTTTAAACATAAATTTGTTGGAAGTGTGTGTACACATCCATCCTATAATAATAAAAATCCACCCAGTCTCTGATCTGAGATTCCAGGCAGAACGACATAGTTCTGCACATGATAGTTGACTGTCGAGGCCGTCTTACCTTAGGCCATGTCCACACCTAATACGTTTAAAATATCACGATTTATTCACGCAATTTGCGTCCGGTGTGAACGCACCATTAGACTCACCATGGGTGAGCTGTCATCAGTCCATCCATTGTGTCGACTCCGGTGCAGGGGAGGACAAGATGTCCATTAAGCGA
The DNA here is from genome assembly GCA_032359435.1 of Enteromius unitaeniatus. NCBI lineage: Eukaryota > Metazoa > Chordata > Actinopteri > Cypriniformes > Cyprinidae > Enteromius > Enteromius unitaeniatus. Next base: position 7,462,340 of record JAUMHI010000046.1, read on the forward strand.
TTAAAGCTTTTTTGTTGTTGGATGAAATAATGAATATAAGACGCAGAATTAACATTACTGTAGTTTTTAGGAAATGCGCCGATCCCAATCTACATAAATGCGTCTATGTTTGCTCAAATCATTTGTGATCCAGCTTCAGTTACAGAAGATGTGAACATAAGGGTTTTTATGAGTCTTTGCAAATTACTTTTCCTAATAATGTACTAGTTAGCCAGCTTCGCGACTGAAGTTTACAGGCTACTTGTCACCCCAAGGAAGAGAGAGGCAGGGTCAGCAGAGGTCATTAGCATTTAAAGCAACATAGAATAGAAAGGCTTGCTGAAAACAAAATTGATTTTTACATGGTACCACTACCACTGAGAAATTTGTAATTAAACTAAATCAAATGACATTTTAATTAAGACTCAGAATCATGAAAATGGGCATCCGATGACCCCTTTAAAAATGGTTGTACCAAAATAGGTTGTAAAAATAGGTTGTATTTAACCAAATACAACCAAAATAGCTTGTATTTAAGTGTATGAACGATGGGAGTCCATCTGACCAGCAGAGGCGATGCTTGTGCTGGTGTGTGATTGCTGTGTGTGTTCAAATGCTGTGCACTTTCCTGCTCCGAAGAAACTGTAAGTAGGTCAGAACAAGAGAAGAGCTTCTCTTTTCACCGCTACTAAGGCCCAAAGAAGCAATCATTACAAAAATGTCACTATCCTGCAGTCTTATTACTTAAAACACTGTCAACTCAAACCCCAACATCATGATTTTATTTCAAGTACCCAGAGCAATCAGCTGATTATCAAAACAAACACAGAATCTCTGACTATTTGATCACTCAGGACACTCTTGGCCATCAGTTTGCAAAGCTTACAATGGTAGTTGTCTGTAATTGAGGCAGTGACCATTATAAGGTACTCAATACTCATGATTGAACATTGAACAGTTATTAAAAATAATACCATTACCTCATTTATTTCAAAGCTATAGCAGCTATTTGTATCATGCAGTTAGATGCTCTTAACTGAATTTGTTTGGTTTGCCCTATTCATATTCATATATGAATGTATGTCTGTTAGTGGCAGGGATGAGATGCTCTATAATGTGTTTTAGCAATCCTTCACAGTTGCGTTAGCCAATTTCTCTAATGTAAGAGCGCCCCCTGCAGTCAAGATACTACAAAAATGAGAACATCTAGACTATTGTTCGCTATAATAAAAAATCAAATCCATTCATTCTCACATTGCTATGGATATTTACTAATCTTTTTATTTATTTTTTGCATTATTATGGATATGCATACACAATGCATGAATAACCTTCCATTTTTAAATATCTCGCCTGGTATCAAACATGCTTTGTGCATAAAAAGGCAAATCATTATTAAGTGCTGTTTATTTGAAGAAATTTGTAATTGCAACAATATCACCGTCAGACACGATTAATTGGTGGTAATAAAGATATTAAAGATGAGTCATACCTCTGTGACAGGGTGTGTACGTGTGTGTATGTGTTTATTTTTGGAGCGTCGTGCTAAAAATACAGTGGGTTATAACTGGCTGTCGCACAGGGAGATGGTTGGACTGTTATTGCTCAGAGGCAGCCTGGAGTCTATGGTCTCCTGAGTTGTCATGGAGACCATTGTATTTTGCCTCTCCCGTGATTGGTGCTGCCGGGTTGAGCAAGTATATGCTATTTCTGTCTTCTTCAACACCTTCAGCCTGCTGTCTTTCTCTGCCTCCTCACTCGCACACAAGTGTTCTTGTTTCACTCCTATTGTTATCTTTTCCCATTCCATTAATCCTTTGGATGACAGTCAGCCCACCGACCGTCTTTCTGTGTGTCTCGCTATTGATCTATTGATTAATTGATGCTGCGATCCCGTGTAAGCTGCTGTACTTGTTGTCTGCAAACAAAGGGAAGAAGTCTCGTGTCAGTGAACCGAGAACCAGATCAAGCCACGCATAGCTGGGATCTAGTGTCTTCTTTAAATCGCGCATCCTGATCATCAAACAACATCTCTGTGCCCCTGTGGCTGTGTTTTCTCATGAGCAAAAAGTTACAAAAGAGGGGTCTCCTGTGTGTGAATGCGTTGCCTTGCAACCCCCCCCCCCATGTCTCCGAGCTGCTCTCTCAATATGCTTTGTGTACAGAGGCACTGGAGCTAAAACAATTCATCCTTTCTCAGCTTAAATTCAAATCATATTGCCCTCTTAAATGTTTGTTTTCATCTTTTAAAAAAATTCACACCTGTGTTGAAATAACTAAACGTGTGTGGTTTTGCACAATGAAATGAGTCAGACTAGAATTCATCAAGTTCATCGTTTTATCAAGTATTCATTAGAGTTGTATTATTATTTCTTCTCTGGGTGAGTTTTACTCTCACAGAAAGAGAATGTTCGGTCCTATAGAGCCCTTCAGTTTGTAGTCCTATAACCCTGAAGAGAATTAGCCTTGGGTTCCCTTGGGGATTTTTCTTATGGCTTTTTGGATTAGCAGTTTTTGATTTATGAGTAAAGTAAGGACTGTGGTGAGCATTATTTGAAGAGACATTTACTCATACGTTACTCAGTCATACCTCAGACATGAACATGAGGCTGTGTGTTTTTACAAATCATAACGATTTTCGGTTTATGTGAATTGAAGATCATTTGCTGTGTTTTTTGTCGTAGAACAAAATGTCTTTTTAAACAAGGATAGGTATTAATAAAATACAAACCGGCAGCACACCGGCTTGTAACACTGTTGTGCTTCGGGCATCCCGACTCGTGGACCTTTCCCGATTCCATCCCCTTCTCTCTCCTGTCCACTTACGTTTAATGCCACTAAAAGGCATTTGTATGTAAACAATGTAAAAGTTGCTTGATTTGAAAGTCCCTTCTTTGTAAGTTGTGCTTCACGCATCATGCTATTGACACTAGATAGTGAACCTTTTTGTCTGCAGAATTTCCCCAGAATTGCCAATAATGTGACCAAACCTTAAGTCTTGAAAAGACAAGAAATGCTTGAAATCACAAAGAAGCTGATCAGAGTGCAATATGTTCTTAAACTTTTCCAAAACGTTATCCAAAACTTTAGTCTGAGTTTGATTTAAGTGCATGATTTGTGATTTTTAACCATTGAGCATATGTTCACAGTTAGGCATTGTTTACCTAATGCTAATAAATAAGAAGAAAACGAGACATCAGGAATGTGTTTATTTGGTTCCGTAGTTTGTCCGGTTTGCTGAAATAAATAAATGAGTCATTCTTTTTGGAAGACAGCTCCATATGCGACAAAAGTTTTGGGTCCAGTCAGTGGTGTCAGCGCCAGTTAAATGTTTTCTCTCACTTCTGTGCTCGTAGCTGTCTTAGTGATATTGCATTCATTTTTATACAATATCTTGCATACTACAGTTGATTCCTGTTTATCCTAAATAGAAGCAAAGCTGTGCAAGAATGGTACTAAAATTCAACGTTCAGACAGATATGGCTGCTGTGTTTCTGTGAGCGCAATAACATCACGTTTGTCACAAATACGTTTACACAAGGAAATTCCAGCCAGTGAAATGTAAAGACGAATTAAAATGTCAGAACAGCCTAAGATAGTCAGAATATATCTTGCTGACCACGAAACTGCTAATATTTTTTTATTTATGTATTTTATGCATTATTGTGGGTATGCTGAAATACCTCAAATAAATGCTACATTTTTCAAATTCAAAAAAGGTTTTTTCAGCCATTATTCTATAATATTCTATTGAACAAATGACAGTTTGACAGAAAAAAAAATATGTTATAGGCCTATTAACTCATAATAAATTTCCATTTTAATTGAAATGGTTTTCATTTGACACATGATGTCCTCCAAAAACCTAGTTTTAGAGTCATTTTCAGTGTTCTTGGCATCACCGAAACGATACAAACACTGATCTTTTCTCTCAGTCCCTTTGCGCCTTGGCAGACTTTGCAACCACAAACAAACAATAATCAGGGTCTCATGAGAGGGCATAGAGATCAACCCAAGCCAAAAAAAGAAAAAGAGAAAAAAAGTGACTGTTTTTCTTTGCATCACCCCCCATGGATCCCAAGAACCCGGCGTGACCCCGTACCGCAGCCCATGTGTGCGAGCGTATGCGCCCGAGAGCCTGCGGACAGACGCGCCGGGAACAGGAGGGCACTAGGACCTGGTGAAGCGAGGAGGGCTGCCTGCCTGCATCCCTGTCTCCTCTCCATTCTGCTCTGCAGTTGCCCTGTGCGCGTGTGAGGGAGAGCACATGTTTATGTGTGTTTGTGTGGATGTGTGTGTGTCTGAAAAGGGGCGAGAGACAGCGCTTTTTGTTATCTTTCCGTCTTCTCGGCAGCGTGAACATCAGCCTGACCACCTGGACCAGCCGCCTGCCTGAAGCATCGCTGACGGGGGAGGGGGCGATATCTCTCTCTCTCTGTGTGTTTGCGTGTGGGCGGGTGAAAGGGTGAGGGGCGGAGAGATGAAAGGGCCAGGTGAGGAGGGGTATTGGGTACCTCTCTCTCTAGCTTTCTCGCTCTCTCTCTCCCCCTCTTTTTATCCCTCTCTCACAGTCGCGCGACACTAACCCTGGAAGCTGTAGAGGAGATCCTCGCTGCTGGACCTCTCCACTACAGGTACGTTCTCCTCATCTACATCTCACTGAGCTACGGTTCCTTTAACTCCATACCTCACACCGACGCCTGTTTAAACTTGTGCATCCTGGATGACATGCATATGCTATAGTATTTCCAGACGGACGAGTCAAGATCTTGCTCTTGCAGTTAGACGTTTCTCTGGTCTTGCTTTGTAGGCTCCATCATAGCTTTTCTTAGGAATTTCTAAACCAAAGGTGGCCTTGAATGGAGGTGTTGACATACATGACATATGTGCAATGTAGCACTGAATCAGCCCACCTTGGGGGATTATGGGAACTGTTTGGAAGCTGACAATGAACTGGGTGATCGTTGGGGTGATTATTTAGGTGATCAGCAGACATCATGTTTATAAGTGTGGGCTATTAGTTGTAAAGTGGCAGCACTGGTCACCCTGAGGGAGGAAAGGAGAAGAAGAAGGAGAAGGGAGGGGAAAACACAAACAAAAGAGCTAGTTTTCATCGCTGTAAATACTGAGTCATGTGCATATTACAGGGTCATATGTTTCTCAGTTGGCAGCCCCTGAGATTGTTAGTTGCTCGCAGATTCTTGTCTCACAAAGTGCAGGAGGGTTTACAGAAAGTCGACCGTTTTAAAATGCATTTGCGGGCTTCATCTCTGCCCTGCAGAGGCACTTAAGAGAAACGCAAATCCCAATCCTTTCCTATAGAAAGTGCAGGTTGTCTTTAAAATTGTAACATTTTTAATCAAACACACCATTTATGTTTCTCGTCATGTGCATGAGTGTTTGAATCCTCACCGACTGCAAACTTTTCATGTTGATTATTTACAGTACACTATGACATGGTAATGGATATGTAGGTTTCTAGATCACAGGTCTTGACATAACAAATGAGTATTTCTCCGTAGTTCTTATTATGGAGCTGTAGTGACCATAAACCAATATCAAAGCCTAAAATGTACTTTAGATGAAATCTTAAATAGCTGGTTTTATTATTCACATGGCCTATTATATTTAGCATGGTTCAACTGGAATACATTGGGCTTTACCAATGAAAGTGATTTTTTCAAGCACAGATGTAGAAATGGCTTCTTACTGGTGAAGTGTGCATCACTACCGTTAAATGCAAAATGACAGCTCTAAATACACACCATTGGTTGAGCTGGTCTGGCTGTGTCCAGCTGGTTGAAATTTTCGAACAAGCAATTTGTTTATACTCATCATTGTCTTTTTATAATTTCTTGTAAATACTTTAGTGTGACTGAAACCCTATGCGTCTCATGTTGTTTAGTTAGGCCTAGATAGATTGTAGATTGGCTTTGTCTAAAATGTTCACATTCAAAGTTGGGGTTTATAATATCATTTTTTATAGAAAATATATAATTATGCAATAATTGTTTCAAATAAATGCTGTTTTTCTTAACGTTCTATTCATCAAAGACTCAAAGGAAAAAAGTTTCCATTTTCCATAAAAAAAAAAGAAATAAATTAAGCACAGTTTTTACAATTTATAAAAATGAGAAATATTTCTTCAGTCGCATGTCATAAACCTTTTCTAAAAGTTTGAGTTTATCTTAAACAGAGATTCTGTAGTGATCATCCTAATATTTAAAGGGAGGCTATTTTCAGTTTTGCCAACAATGGCAAAAGTTTGGTCTCCTTTTCTTTTCAGCCTTGATGTGAGAAATCAGCATATTAGAATAATTCCTGAAGGATCATGTGACACTGACGACTGGTATAATGGCTGCTGAAAATTCAGTTTACCAATCATATAAATAAATGATAAATAAATCATGTTGAAGCTCAATTGCTAACTGCATGTAAATGTAGTCTATTTTGTGAAAGAGCCTTCTGTGAAA
>JAUMHI010000046.1:7468891-7520863 GCA_032359435.1 Enteromius unitaeniatus
ATAAATAAATCATGTTGAAGCTCAATTGCTAACTGCATGTAAATGTAGTCTATTTTGTGAAAGAGCCTTCTGTGAAAGTTTCTGCACATTTAACAGTGAAAGAGGAAGTATTATAACCACAAATTACACTTCACCTTTAAGGTAATAACTTCCTGTACTCGCCTTTAGCATAACTAAAAATCCTGGCCTAGCCGTATCCTAATGGTTCTGGCTTAGTTATGCAAACATCACAGGTTATATCCCAAGAGGTTATCCTGAAAGATATTGAGTTTACCATCAACTATTGTGTCATTGAGCCCCTTCATCTACAATCAAAAAGTTATTTTTATATACCTTTTGTTGAGTTTTAGTTAGTATTATGTGGATGCTGTTTTTACTTTAAGAGGTAGTTCACTTAGAGCAGTCTCTGTTTTTTTTGTTCATTTAATGAAAGTCAATGAAAAAAAAACATCTAAATATTCTTTTAAATGTCTTTCTGTGTTCCACAGAAGAAAGATATTCATACAGGCTTGGAACAACACAAGGGTGAGTAAATGATGGCAGAACTTTTATTTTGGATTAACTGTCCCTTTAACTCCGAATACCCTGCTATTTTAAAGATTAGTATTTTTAACTGACAACTTATAAAAAAAAAAACACTAAAGCACCAAAACCTTATGATGAAGAAGAAGGGCTAAATGTTATCACTATTATCGCCACAATCAAGCTCATCATAGTCATGTGGATAATCATGCCACTGTAGCTCTAACTGCTTTTTGTCTAGCCAAACCACAGTTGTGATACCTTCCAGGTACAGAACAGCCCCTTCTCTTCACTACTACAGTCAGTTAACCATGAGATCATTGTGGTCACAAGCCTTAGGCAGAAACAGTCTCTATGCTTACAGAGATGTCCTAAAACAACAGTTTATAGCTGAATTAGAGATGCTTTTGAGTTCTTGTCACAACACCACATTGTGTCACAAGGGAGAGTTTGTGCCCTCTGAGAAAAACTGGATGGATTGAGGATGTGGAGAAACAAAGCTGGTCCAGTGTTTTAAAATTAAAATATGATATTGTAAATTTGTGAAATGATCCATGTGAGGTTGTGTGCAAGGTGAGGTTATGACCATAAACACAGAGCACATGATGGCCAACAGTGTAAAGGACTTTGAAGGGTGTGTTTCATGCACATGCTGTATGTTTGAGTGAATTTAGGGATGGCTATCGGTGAAGATTTCATTTTTGAATATGATTCTGAATTAAATTTTGATTCAACTTGATTTGATTCCAATTTATTTGAGCATATAGCTCAGTTATTTAGCTATGTGGTCATGAAACGTGTGTAGGTTGCACACATTTTTAAGCATTGACAAGTGATTTTAAGCCATTGATATGCATTCAGCAGTGAAAGAGAACTCACTTTGTTGTATACTTTTGCCACTTCATAGTCTTTGAATGGTTAAATACACACACACTTGTTTGTGTCAAAATGCTCTTCATTGTAGGTATCCCTGTAAACGCAGAAAGCAAACTGACCCCACTCATACAAAATAATATGATTTTTGTTAAACTGTATGTATTTTTATGAGTTACTAATTGGTATGAATTTGTACAAATGACCTACAACTAATCCTACCCCTAAATGTACGTATCAAATACATACAAATCATTGGTGAGATAGCATTGGTATGTTTGATCCAGGCAGCTCTTAAAGTGACAGTAGTCTAATATCCCTGCTTTCTGTCATTCATGTTAATCAAACAACGAAACCGATCTCTCACTGGTGTTGACTAAATCACTTTTGTTGCTTTAATGAGAAATACATATTTCATTTTTCACAGTGAACAATGTGCAGTGTATATACAGTACAATGTATGTAGCATTTCTTAATTATTTGTTCTACTGTAGTATTTGTATTTTTAAAAGTTGATCAAATAACTATATCATGATATATTTTTATTGTGAATTAAAATGAGTCATATGACATACAACTTTGGTGTATCACCCAGCCCTAAACCAGCTAATGAGAGTCGGTTGTTTGAGAACCGGACTACACTAGTCCTGTATGTTTTTTGATTTGCTAAATTGACACAGTTCAAGATATTAATTTATTTGTTAAGAGGACTTGTATATAATAAACTTTATTAAAATATAATTTCCTTTGTCGTGGGGGCCATCTTAGAATTAAATAGATATCAAGTTTATCTAAATGAATATCGAAATTAATGGCAAAGTCTGTATTTTTATTGAGCACTAACATGGCTTATTGCTTAAAAGTTGTTTGCTAACATTATTGTCTTTCTTCACAGTGCCATCATGTCTCATTTGGAGTTTCTGGACTTTAAGGACAGTGGAGCTCCAGGGATTTCAGAGGTGAATATTTGAAGATGAAATTAGACTTTGCAACCCTAATCAGCCCCAACTCCAGAGTCCGACCTCTACCAGCATGTCTTAACGCTGACAGAACTCCCCAATCGAACGGTACTGCTGGATCCCACTCTTCAGCAGGGGAGGATGGGTGATGGTCCCATGAGAATCACCTCCGCCCACAATCCTCATTCCATCCTCTCATGGAGCATACAACCGCCTACAACACACTGTGGAACATCACCCACACCACCTATTGGCGTCCAAACGCAACCCAGCCTAACGCCTCAGGACTGAGTGAGCCTAGAGATGGACACCTCCTGCAGACGCTCGGTCTCTGTACCATGCTCCTTATGGACATACTGGCTATAGTGGGCAACTTAGCTGTAATGACAGTCATTGCCAGGACGCCACGATTACGTAAGTTTGTGTTTGTCTTCCATCTCTGCCTGGTGGATCTTATCGCAGCCCTGGTGTTAATGCCTCTGGGTATGCTGTCAGGTCAGGGCTTTTTCAACAAGGCTCTTTGTCAGGGTTACCTGTGTCTGAGCGTGGGACTGATCAGTGCTGCTATCCTCACTATCTCTGCCATCAACGTTGAGAGGTACTACTACGTCGTTCATCCCATGCGCTACGAGGTGAAAATGACTGTGGGGTTGGTGGTTTCAGTTCTGATTGGAATATGGATCAAAGCCATCCTCATGTCTGCCTTCCCTTTACTCGGCTGGGCGCTCAATAGGGAGGAGCCAGGAATGGCTCTGGGGAAAGGTATGGGGAAAATCGTTGAACCAAAGTGCTGCTCGCTCCACTGGATGGAGGAAGGGCCCCAACAGCTGGTGTTCATGGTCCTTTTTACCCTCATGTACTTCCTGTGTCCAGTCCTCATCATCTTTGTGGTGTACTGCAACATGTTTAAGGTGGCCAGGGTTGCAGCCATGCAGCAAGGGCCAGTCCCCACATGGATGGAGACTCCCCGGCCACGCTCTGAATCTTTGAGCAGCCACTCCAGCATGGCAGCCAGCCTCAGCGGAGCTCGGACAACCCCTCAGAGGACTTTCAGCGGTGGCAAGGCTGCAGTGGTCCTAGTCGCCGTAGGAGGTCAGTTCCTCGGGTGTTGGCTGCCTTATTTCTCCTTCCACCTGTACTGCGCCGTCGTGCCATCCTCTCACGAATCCCTCGCACGCATGACCCAGCTGGAGGACGTGTTCACTTGGATTGGGTACTTCTGCTTCACCTCCAATCCTTTTTTCTATGGCTGCCTGAATCGGCAGATCAGGGAAGAGCTGGCTAGAAACCTGGCCTTCGTTTTTAAGTGGGGGCGTCCCAGTGAAGACGAACAGCTGCCCAGTCGAGAGGCTTCTATTGAGGAGAACTTTCTCCAGTTTCTTCAGGGCACAGGTTGCAATATGCGGCCAAGGAATTCCCAAAGCATCTCCATCCCTCAACAGGAGGAGGAAAATCCTCTTTCCACCGAGCTCCGCAGGCCATCTGTTGACTTCCATATTCCTGGCCAGATCATGGAGGAGACCTCAGAGTTCATAGAGCACCAACACATGAACGACCTTAATATATCGGACAATTGTATTAAGACGAAATCGGAACTGCAAGGTTGATATTTTCAAATGTGAAATCTATATTTAATGTATCATATATTGTTGCTATGTTTTACCATTGGGTAAAACTTTTTATACTCTGCCGACAAATTTGTACATAGCTTGTTTAAAATTTTTGGTTGGTAGGTTTCTGTCATACCCAAAGCATTTTTTTTTCTTTTGAGGAGATATGTTGGACTGTTGAAATTACCTCATTCCAGCACATTACCACTAGACAGAAACTTATTTACATAGATTCAACAACATTTGTCCAAACAATGTAACATTGTGACGTGTGACGATTCAAAAATCTGTATGAACCGCAAGTGGTTGATGTTACAAATTTTTTATGCTCCTCATGTGAATTCAGACAATAAATGAGTTTACAATTGGTTAATTACTAACTGTTATTGTAACAACAAAATTTGGAGCATCCACTAATATTAAACCAAGGTTGTTTGTGTGGTGGGTAGATTCTAATTCTTTAGCTGCCATAAAAAATTATGGCTGTCAGCAATGTCATATTTTGGATAACATTTCGTTTTTTTGTTTTTTCCTCAAAAATGAATTAAAGTCATTGAAACACATCACATATAGTCTGTGGTGTTGGTTGTGTACATAAGCTTTCATCCTTTCTATGTTTACTACAGTTTAAAGTTTTGGGGTTTAAAGGTATTTTATGCTTACCATAGCTACAAAACTTACACTGAAAAATATTATGAAATATTTTGTAATATTATATATTTGAAAATATAATTTATTCCTCTGATTATTTCTGTCATGAGTACCAAATGGTTATTTGATTTAATATTGAAGTAGTATTTTTGTTGAAACTGCCATTTGTTTTCAGGATTCCTTGATTAGAAAGTTAAAATAACAGCATTTATTTGAAATAGAATTCTTTACTATAATGTTTTTACTGACACTTTTGGCTGATTTACTGCATCTTTGTTTAATAAAAGTATTAATTTCTCAACCTCCCGCCCCTTTTCCAAACTATTAAACGGTATGTCTATTCAGACCAATCCAAAAAAAAACAAAAAACTCTCATTTAGAGCATTTATACTCTGAGTTGTGTTATTCTGGTCATTTTGAACAATGAAGGACATGCAAAAGAACAACCCTAGCAGAATATGATACATTCCCAAATTGTAAAAGTTCAAAGATGCACATTCATATGGCAAGACTTGCTAATCAGCCGTAAAGAGATACAATCTCAGATTGGAGGAAAAAAAGTGAACTGTGTTTACAGAGAGTAAAAAGTGCCTCGGTTTATTCAGTCACATTTTCCACACCTTGTGACATGAAGATGGTGGCTTCCACCTCAGGGCCTTGGGTTTGCTGAAGCACCTGATCCACAAAATGGTTGGGGACAATCAGATAGTCTCTGACAAAAGGTTAACAATCAGGTCAGCTGCAAACATGTGCCACTACAGATGTCCTTTTATATTTTGTACTTCTCCACCCATTCCCATGCTCCCAACTCCGCTGTTACTACAATTTTTTCATTTCTTACATGTGAACACCTGCGGTATTTCACTCATTAGCAAGTTTCCCATCAGATCTGAATCATCAGCTGAGTTCTGAGTAGAAAATGAAGGCACTTCACATCTCTCTTCTCACTGCAGAAAAAAAGTATAGATCGGTTACAGAACAGTTACATATGCAACATGTCTTAAAATGAGTTTGAGACAAGATATAGATGCATATATGGCTTATTTTATATAATCAAAATATGAAAGTAGCTTTACAGACTGTTTACATTTTTATATATACTAAAACATTTTGGGCATGCATTGTAATACTTTGAGGAATGAAAAGAAGTTTATAACAACAAGATGATACTCTCAGAAGTCTTCTGCATTATACAAAGACACTGTGTTGTTTCTTCATTGTTCTTGTGATGCAGACAAGATTCATCTCTGTCAATGGCCTTTTGTTTACAGGTAAACCTAGCATGCGTTCCTGTGTCGGTGTGGTATGAGCCCTGCTATGTTTTGCCATAAGCAGAATGAGCAGCAAACAAAAATACAGTTAATTTCCATATAATCAAATCTATGGTTGCTATTTTGGTGGTTGCTATTTCGAGCGTTTGAGATGAAAGGCAGCAAAGGCACGCAGTTTCTAATTTTACATTTTTTTGTTAACATGGAAAGGAGAAAAATATACCGGGTCAAAAATGTAAAGAAACAGGCATTTATTATTTATCTTTTATTGTATTGTTTCAAATAAATTATATATATATATATATATATATATATTCTAAAAAGTTTAATATATTACTGTTTTATATTTTAATCAAATAAAGCATTACAGTTTTTTTAACAGTAGTGTATATAATATATAATTTTACATTTATAATTCTAAAGGTTTTTTTTGTTAGCATTTTAGTGTTAACATAAAATATAATAACTGCCTTGGGGGACATCTATTCAGTAAACTCATCTTAACAAGCAAGTGACTCAATACAACAAACAGCTATTTAATTTTTTTTTAATTTTAAATTTCCTATTCACATTATGTTGTTCTCTCTCTTCTCCTCCCCACACATTTACCTACACTATATATATTCAGATATTTAGGAACATGCACACACAAACAGACAGACACACACTCATATGCACAAACACACATCAGTGTACTTTGATGTTTGGTAAGTAAGAGGGAGGCCCCTAGTGGTGAAGTTCAAACAACCTGACCTTTTAGTTCTGCTGAGAGATGAAGGTGTTGAGAGCTTTGTGAAGTCATTTGCAGCACTGGAGGAGGTTGCTCCTAGCCCCTGATTAGAGATCAGTTTCCTCGTCCGCTCAACCCAGAGAGTGTCCAATAGCAGTTTTTAGATTAACAAAGGATAACGACTTCATTACAATCAAAATAAACTGCATTTAAATGTCTGTGAAAAATTAATCAAAGTTTTGAAACATTGTTTGCTATATTCTCAAAGTGTATGCTTGGATTAATCAAGAGAAGAGGCAATGGGAGTTTGAAATGTTGAACATCTGTATGAATATTTTCTATATTATATATTATAAATTCCAGAGATAAACTCAACAGGTGGCATGCAATGAATAAATAATCAGTAAAGCCTAATTTCATGTGATCTTAGGCCGGGGTGAAGGATTAGTTGAGGGACCCCAGTTCAAATGGTTTTAGAAAGTGTATAAAACAATTCACCTCATTTGGGACCTGCCTCTGTATGAAAATGCCTATATATTGCGCTTGATGGCAGGTAAAGGAACATTCCTATTCTAAAGTCCGAGATCCACAGTGAGACTAAACAAATCCAGACTCAGCTCAACTGTGATTCAGTGGCGGAACACAGGCTTTATGCTCAACCACTGTGGGACTTGGTGTTTCCATGGTAACTTATCCTCTGTGACATTTCTCTGGCTAAGGGAGTGCGTTCATGAGCAAAAGACCCTTATCATAACCTGCTGCATCACTTTACAAAGCAACGATGCAGACGTTTGTATCGCTGCCTGTAAACATGCACTGAGCTGAACATATTAAAACTATCCTAAATAATACAAATGTAAATAACATTCGTTTGTTTCAAAGACCTAATCTCCTGGAAGAATTTCTTAACACGAAAAGGTTTAATAAAAAGACCTGAATAATTTTTTCCCCCGAATTTCACAGTGAGGTTTATCCCCGAATCTTGAATCATGCACTTAAAAGATTCATCGATTCGTTCAGTGATTCTTTCTGTAGCATAAATGTCAAAGTGTTGGCTACCAGCGAATCACCCTCAACCGATTGCTTTCATTAATATTAAGTAAATTCACAACTTAATAATTAAGTCTCCGTTCAAGAACGGGATGTCTTAGTTTAAGATGACTAAATCAGCCTCGATTAAAGCCGCTCCGACTGTCGTACAGACTCAAATCTGACTCGTTTGGTGAAATGGGCGTGTTCGTTCAGTACGTCCAGCCAATCATGTTGCTTCCTCGAGTTCTGATGGTTCGGACATCAGTCACGCGAGTCGTGAGTCATGAGAACGACTCGTTCATTTAAAAGATTTGTTCAAAACGCCGATTCTTTAACAGCTCGAACTGTGATCCACTTCTAGACATTTAGCTACATGTTTTGGAAACAGTCTTGGATACCGTTTTTGCGTGAAAAAACACTTAAACTAGCGGACCGCAGAACCCCAGCAGTGGAAACTTTCTAGTCCCGGAAACATTGTTCTTCTGGCTTTCTGGCTTTGGATCTTCTCTGTCCCAACCAATGTAGTTTCGGTGGATCGCGATCCCGCTCAAGCTCCGCGTTACAATAACAGCCGTTTTAATATGTTTTAAAGTGTCTATTTTTTCGCATCCTCTCGTGCGAACCTGCCAACGCCTTTTCTCTCTCCTCGGCAAGCTGAAGGGAAATTATCACAGCGTCCAGTTTTAAAGCTTCTTATTAATCGTTTTAATAAACGTTTTTGCAAAATGGGTTGCACGTTAAGTACTGAAGATAAAGCAGCGATGGAGAGGAGTAAAATGATTGATCGGAACCTGCGAGAGGACGGAGAGAAAGCATCCAGAGAAGTCAAACTACTGCTGCTCGGTATGACACAGTATCATTTGTTAATATCGATGCTTAAATACGCAAATGCATGCAATATGTACCTATTTAGTTTTTTGTCTTTCATGAGTCGTTTTGTCGATTGTCTTCACGAATGTAAAGTGGTCTAAAAAGTGATGTCAGGCAACAATTACACTTGCATTCCGCTTGAAATATTGTACAGTCTTGAACAACCTGTTGAACATTATTCAAACCTGTTCACTAAATGTGGAATCAGAATGTGCTGTTTGTACTAGTCTTGGCTCGGTGTGCTGTCAAAACATGCCCCCCCACCCCACCCCCGGTGTCCCAAAACACTCAGCGAGCATCACATTTTATTACCATATTTAACCTACAGCATTTGGTTGCTCTGTGTGACACGAGACGCAAACCCACACGCTCTCACAGCAGAAAGACATGGTGTGATTGTGGCAGTACTCCAGCTATCAAAGCGTGGTGGAATGCAGGAGATAATAGCTGATTTGGACCAATAGAGTGGCAAAATACTGGTGTTTTCTCTGTCTGTTGGTTGTTGGTTCACTGTATGCTGGAAGTGGGACGAGCATTTCAATGAGCCGAGTATTACACGCTCCGTTGAGCACAGAATGCAGTTGATAAATAAAGCCGCTCTGAAAGAACTGTCCGAGGACGGAGAGTACTGAGGTTACAGCTGGACAAGGACCAACTCCTGTGGCCTGAGGGATCATTCTGAATTGCTGATTATTTTTATACGATCTTGCTTGTTTTAATAGAGCTGGTGAGATGAGACAGCATGGCTGCATCCCTAGGCGAGAGGATTGCAACTGTCCAGCAGAGTTGACTATGGATGATTTGTAATTAGCATTGCACGGTGAGCTCTGAGCTTAATCACATTGTGTCTTTTTCTTTGTGTTCTCTCCTGACATCAGCAGATTCAGGTGCATTAGACTATGTTGACTCTGCTATTACTTTTCGCTCAAATGTAATTCAAGTGGGCCGTTTGGAGGGGTACTCCCTTAAATGTAAAATAAAAATGATGCTTTCCTTATGCTTTCCAAACCTGTGTATCTCCGGCAAAACAGACAAGGAGATATTGAAGAAAACTGGGAACGAAACTACATATTGGAGTCTACTGAATTACACTTTATGAAAAAAAGACATTTCTAGTAGAATATCTTGAGAAAAGAAAGCCCACTGTTGTTCATCTTTTGCTATTCCACAACTGTTATATATCAGTGATGTTATCATTAACTACAACAAAACTGAAACTATTCAAATTGTTTCACTGAAAATTGCTGATTGAGTCTTCACACTTATGCTCTTTTCCTTATATCAACAGTTTATAGTGACGAACCCCATCTAGGACAAAAAACAAACAAACAAAAGTACTTGATACAACTTCAAGGTATAGTTCGGCCAAAAATGACGATTCTGAATATTTTTGCGGTAACTTCCGCTTTCTTGTAACTGAAGAAAGTAATGTAATCTGTAATGAAGAAAGAAAAAAGGATACTTTTTAACCACTTCCATTCTGCATCTATGAAGAAATCATTACATTATTAGAGTTTATTATTTGAAGTATTATTCGTGTATTTATTTTAGTCTAGAAAAGTAGTTTTCTTGAAAATAGCGCACTTAATATTTTTCTCACAGATGATGCGTTCAAGTTCTCCAAGGAACTTCATAATCATAAGTTGGGAAGTTGTAATTAAGACACCTGGTGCATTCGTGTCGACAAGTAAGGAATGTGCATCAGTTGTGTTTTGCTTTTTTTATGTTTCATCAAATCGAATCATCATAATTGTGCAATACTGCACAATGCTGCAACTATTGCGCCCCCAAATCTGAACCGCTTGCCTTTCACAAAGTTCAGCGTGTCCCACTTGTAATTACGGCACTGTGGAAAGAGTTGAACTTACATGAATGCTCAATCTGTTAAAAACAATTCCTTTTGTCTTCCACGGCAACTGAGGGCGAGACATTTTTGATTTTTCAGAAACCTTTGGCTCGTTAGCTGAAGGATGATTTCTCAATGTAAAACTAGTTTCCGTTTGATAACACCATGATTATCCCACATAAGGATATTGCTCAGTAGGGGGTTTGTCCTCAAGGGTCAGCTCACTGCTCAATGTAAACCTGGAATATTGTAAAATAAAAAAATGAAAAAGATATAAATCATAAAACTAGGCTCTGCTAGGCTGGGGTTGATAATAGCAGCCATCTTAACCGCGCTGCACATGCCACGGCAGCTAACTGTGTAATTACAGCAGGAGTAAGCCATTCAAACGCTCACAGATGTGTATGTGACAGAACCAGTGAAAGGTTAGCATACAGACCGTGTGTGGCTCTCACCCAAGTGGCTGTAAATGCAGAACTGTGGTTACTTATTAGGAAAAAGTGTGCACGTTCTGATTTGGGATCACAGTGCTCTCACAATGAGAACCTAAAAACGAGTCATTCATTTATTCCAATTGATAGCTTATTTTACTTTGTAACACATGTAACATTTGAAACAGTTCTGCAATAATAATGAATACACTTTCTATACATTATTTGATTTAAAGAAGCCAAATTCATGATACTGTTTCTGCCAGCTTTTTATTGCTGATTTTACTTACAGTATGTTAATGAGAGAACTAACAATGTAAAATGTCTTCAATCATTTTATCCAGTTCTAACAAAAAAAAACATCATCATTTACTCACCCACCAAGTTCTTTCTAACCTCTGCAGATATCTTCTTTTGTGTTTAACATACAGGTTTAAAACAACTGATGAGCAAATAATGACTCTTGAATCTTCACGTTTCAGGATTTTTGGGTGAACTTCTCCTTTAAAAAAATGACTAACCCACATCCGGCTTGCTTAAGTGTACACTCATGGAAAGGTCAATAGATTTGTGTGTTCTCAATCTGTTTGGAAATTCCAGAACTGACTATCTTGCAAAACTTAGTTTGCCTCAACCATTGATAATTCCTTGAACTTTTACTTACGCCAAGGCCTCATCAGATGTGGCAGGACGTTTTTTGGCCGTCTCACTTTCAGCTGCAGCATGCCTGCGGGTTCAAGACTCTCAGAAGATATTTTCCACATGATTCTCGAGCCCCCAAGACCCACAGTTATTCCTTCACCATGCCATAATTTTGGGCTAATATGGCAGCAAGCCACACCTCAGAAGCAGACATTATTGATCTAACCCTTAATGCATCTTACAGAAGATTGTCGGCACAAATGATCCTGAGGATTGAACAGTTGACCAATTGTTACTGGACCAAATTTTTTTTTTTACCAGAATGGCAAGCCAAAGGAGGGTTTTATTTCAAGTCTTATTCCTTTTTAATGCAAAAATGTAGGTATGTTGTTATGTAAACTATGCTAATAAAGTAAAGCACTGGATTACATAGACGCCATGTGTCCACTGGGCCTGTTTGGTCATGTTTGTACAAACATCTCTTTCTGGTGTGTTAGTTAATAAGCCGTTTAAGTAAGTCATTTGACTTGGTTAAAAAAAGTTCACCTATCGTAGCTCCCGCCGTCCTCACAAACACTTCGGCTGGGGGAACTAACATCAGACAAACCTTTCATCTTCAGGGCATTTAATCTCACCGTATGGCAAGCACAACCCGAAATAGAGAGCTCGTTCTGCAGCTCATGCTGGGCTTGTGATGTGGGAGGCAGAGGTTGAAAGCTTCTATTCATCTAATGCAGACCTTCTCCTGAGCGTGTGATGTTTGGGGTCAGGCGAATAAACTGCATTTACCGATTTGCCGCATCAACCTCATCAACGTTCTGTGTTGTTTGTGCTCTTTTAGGTGCTGGGGAATCAGGGAAGAGCACAATAGTAAAGCAAATGAAGTGAGTGGGGGTTTTTTTTCAAATCATTTTTTATTTATTTTCTTTATGCTGATATGAAAGAGTGAGACCTGGTTAGTCAATGTTTCCTCTACCTTTTTATCTCGTTGTGTAACACCTTCAGGCAAACATTTCGGCCACCATAACATACAGTATAATGCTTATATAATTATATTGCACATAGAATATATAGTTATTTATTGATTTCATAATTATTAGTTGAATATTGTATTATTTTTTTGTAGTATACATTAAGTTAAATGTTTATGCAATATACAGTATTTAGTGCAATTTTGGTTCATAATTAATCACACACACACACACACACACACACACATTAATGATTTATATATATATATATGTATATAAAATTAACATTCACTATTATAATAATATCAAAATAATAACATGCTCTTATCAAAATAAATATAAGTAATTGTATATAATATTTTAAGCAAATTTATAAATGTAAAATAATTATTGCTGTTATTCTATTATATACATATATGTGTGTGTGTGTGGGTTAATATTAATATATAAAATTAATATGCATATATATTATACAGCGTTTTCTGTTTGTGTGTATATGTACTGTATGAGTGTGTGTGTATATTCACACACATACATCATTTGTTATATATTTAATTAATAGGACATATATATTAAAAATATTTTAAAATTGTAATAAAAACAAATATTAAATCATTGTATATAACAAATATACATTGTGTAGAAATGAATGATTAAGAAATTCAAGAAATCTTAATTATTTCCCATTTGTTTACTTACTATGATTTTTTTAGTTTGTGCAGCAACACCATTAGAATTCATCATCATGGCCGCTTGTGCACACAGCTTAGAGGAATGTTACTGGCAGTTATTATTGGATCTTGTTGATTTAATTGTTTTGTTTGATGTGCATTAGATGTTGTTACCTGATTTGTTTTACTTAAGGATTATTCATGAAGATGGCTACTCAGATGAGGAGTGCAAGCAGTATAAAGTCGTAGTTTACAGCAACACAATTCAGTCCATCATTGCTATTATCAGGGCCATGGGCCGTTTAAAGATCGACTTTGGGGATTCTGCAAGAGCGGTAAGATAAATAAATCAGAACACTTCTCTCGTCTAGACTGGGTAGTGCTGGTATTTGAGTACAGTGTTGCCTATAAAGTGCACCCTCTGGTAAACCCAAACAGAGCTTAGAACTTAGAAAAATGTTTCTTTTTTCAGCCTTCCCAGGACAAAAGTATTTCGGATCATTTATAAAATCATGACGCCATGTACCACCATAATTGGTCACTGTTTCTAAATTCACTAAGAATACACTGATGTTTTCCCACAATGTTTTTTACCAAATTAACAAGAAAGAATGATATTATATTTAGCAATATACATAGAAATAAATTGCATATAAATGATTAGAGATATAAGAAATGCATAGGAAACCTTTTTGATGGACACAATAAACAATTTCTTCAGTTCAGAAAGAAATTATATCTGAATTGAGTACAACAAAACAATAGAAATTGAATAAATTAACAAAATTTGATAATGGAATTCTAACTACTATCACACAAAAAAACCTAACCTATGGGGCGGGTTTCCCGGATAGGGATTAGATTAATCCAGGACTAGACCTTTGCTAATTTATGACATTTAAGAATTTTTACAGTAGAAACATAATCATGCATTATCTGTGAGCATTTTATGACCAAACAATGGCAATGATGTATTTTAAGATCTCTCAGTGCAAGCCTTTTCCAGTTTAGACTGCTCTTAACATTTATTTTAATCTAGGACTAGTCTTAAACCCTGTTCGGGAAACCGGCCCATGAGGTATATTTTAATCAAAGAGTCAAAAAGACAGAGTTTTGAAATATTTCTTATGTTGTTCTGTTTTACATCAGGACGATGCTCGGCAGCTCTTTGTGCTCGCCGGCACTGCGGAGGAAGGAGTCATGACCTCTGAGCTCTCTGGGGTCATCCGTCGGCTGTGGAAGGACGAAGGAGTGCAGACGTGTTTTGTCAGATCACGAGAGTATCAGCTCAATGATTCAGCAGCCTAGTAAGTGTACTTGAGTTTTTGGTTTAACTTTAGATTATTTTATTTTTACATACAGTACATTTGGTTTATTGTATCTTTTGTTTGAAGTGATTTATTAACAAATCATTAATTTATTTGTTTTTGGTTTCCCAAATTGAAAAGATTCAGGTCAAGGCGCGGTTGTATGTCTGATTAAGCTCCATCTTGCTTGTGCAAACTTGTTCAGCATTTTTTACCTGGTAGATTCCGGTTCTTTGACTGAGGGGAAATTTCTGAATTGCACAACTTTTTTCCCTCAGATTTTTCCATGTTACAGTCATTCTTTTGCTCTGTTTCAGCTTTGGTAGACACTAAGAATTTATACTTTTGGTAGACACTAAGTGATTATAATCAAGAACAAAGTTCTTTCTTCTCAGTGAACTCATGCTTTTATTCAGTGGCGCTATAGAGCTAAATCTTCTATTGAGAGAGAAGCTTTGTGCTCCTGTGTTAGAGCAAAATCAGATGGGTTGTTGTGATGGAAACATCAATATATTTGAAACCGCAGTGGTTATATTGCAGTGATTCTTATTTTTGCACCCTCTGCCCACCAGTCAGTCAGTATTGATCTCTATAGCGCATTAAAAACGACACAGGTTGACCAAAATACGAAATAATCTTTACGCATATACAATAACACACACAACGCATGACAATATTTATTTCAATTCAGCTCGTCTAAGAACAGCAAAAGAGTAGAGATCGTCTTCAAATTAGATTTAAAACACTCAAAAGAGTCACAGGATACAATATGGACATTTTTTAGTTTCCTGAATGGGAAAGGTCCACCACCATAATAATTTGTTATTCCTGTAATATTAGCTGAAAAGATACACTTCCGTTTTCAACAGTTTGGTGTCAGAAAGTCTAGTGCTGTCAAATGATTAATCACAATAAATCTCATCCAAAATAAACTTTTTTTTATTTTTACATAATAAATGTGTGCACTGGTTATATTTATTATGTATATATAAATACACACACATGCATGTATATATTTAAAGGAAATATGTTATGTTTATATATATTACATTTATTTATATTTAATATGTATGCAATAAATTGATCAAAAGTAAGATATTTATAATGTTGCAAAAAAAATTAAAGAAAATAATATATTCTGGTTTCCACAAACAAATGAAGTAGTACAACTATGAGTAATGGCTGCTGAAAATTAAGCATTTTGATAATAATTTTAATTAACAATATTTTTTAATTAGCATCTTTTTGAGCATAAGAAACTTACCTACCGAATGCTTTTAATTGGTAGTGTATTCTTTTATGTTATGTCTTCTGTTAAATTAGTAAAAAGGGTGCTTGCCAGCTTCAAAAGACATAAAAAATATATTAAACATTCATTCAGATATCAGAGGAGGTACACCCTTTTTAAATGGTTTCCTTCCAACTACCGAGACTGTTCACATTATACACCCTGCATGATAATGTGGTTGCATTATTACCTCCCAAAAAAAACAAAAGGAAAAGTAAGGTTTTGTTTTCTTTTTTTTTTTTTATGTTCTCTACGTTAACGTTTTGCAAAAAACGCATTTCGAGAGGATCTCTGGACGATCTAATCCTGCACGGCTGGCAGCTCGTGCTCTAATCATTCCCTCGTCAATACTCATCCAATCACATCTTTTTCCCCTCACTATAAAAATACCCAGCTCCCTCGTTCCCACATCTCGCTTTCGTGCTCCCTCCACCACTCCTTCTCTGCCTTTTTCTTACAGTTAATTCATGCCTTCCGGGGGGAGCAGACGGTGAGTGAGCTGAACTCCGAATCCTGACCCACTAGGGCTCAAACCGTTAGGGTTCAGAGTTTGCCGTTTTCCCGGCTCGCTCCCCAGACAGCACGCCAAATCAGCTAAAATTTTATAATGAGGAAAGCGTGAACTCTTGAAATGCTTTTAAAATCATCCTGACATTTTAATTGTTTTTAAAAACATTTCAATCAATATATCCAATACTCTTTGTCTCTTGTCCAGCTATCTAAACGACCTGGATAGGATATCCCAGCCCACCTACATGCCCACTCAACAAGATGTGCTGAGGACTCGAGTCAAGACCACTGGCATTGTAGAAACACACTTCACCTTCAAAGAGCTCTACTTCAAGTAAGTTTCTTTGACTCTCTTTTTCTTATTTCTTTTTTTTTTCTTTCTTTCTTTCTGTGTCCTGATCACTGTAAACTGTCTCTGCACAGGATGTTTGATGTTGGTGGCCAACGTTCAGAACGAAAGAAATGGATCCATTGTTTTGAAGGCGTCACTGCTATAATCTTCTGTGTGGCGCTCAGTGACTATGACCTGGTGCTAGCTGAGGATGAAGAGATGGTGAGTTTCCTTCACCATCCTGAAGTGATCCAATAGAACGGAATCACGGAATGGCAAATCTGTTAACAAGATTCCGGGGCCAGTTCATTTGATATGATGGATTAATGAAAATATAGTCAAATAGTGGTATAAATAGTAGTATTTCAGTACCAAAGTGGATGTTCCATTTGTCCTGGTTGTGTTAAAGTGATTTCCTCGTAGCTCCTGCATGGAAAGGCCGCCTAGTTTCCCCATGAGACCTAATTTCTTAAAATACACTGACTATTTTTTCATACAAGGATGATTTGAGGTTGCATATTGATTTTCAGTTGAGTCAGTAAGCACAGTGTTTTAGAAAGAATAAATTCTGTTGGGGCACTGTTTTTGCACTTTGTGAAAATCTTATCAAACCAAGCGATGTCCAAACGAATGTAAAAATTTGTCATGTGGTGATCTCGATGTGTCCACAGAACCGTATGCATGAGAGCATGAAGCTTTTTGACAGCATCTGCAACAACAAATGGTTCACAGACACATCCATCATACTCTTCCTCAATAAGAAGGATCTGTTCGAGGAGAAGATCAAAAGGAGTCCACTTACGATATGCTACCCAGAATACTCTGGTAAGAATATTGGATATAGGCTATAGTGGTTTAAATAACATGCATGCATTAGTAGTTTCCACTTAAATAGCGAATTATGATGCACACTCAGGAGGAATTAGTTTCAGGACAGTACATTCAACAATACTTTTATTATTCTTGATGACTTGATCTTTTTTTGGTTCCGTCCTGGAACCGAATGAACTATTTACGTCATGTCTAAAATTAGATGGATCTGCAGATAATCAGCAAGTCATATTTTAACTCGAGCATCATTATATTGGTAGAGGCTTTAGGGCAAAAGGCAGAGTGCATGAGTTATTGCTTGTTTATAAAAAGTTATAAAATGAAGTAGGGACTTTTTGAGGTTGAGTTTGAACAGCCAGAGGAGGAGAGGAGCTATCCGTTGTCTAAGCATTGTGGAAAAAACTGTTTTGTGTCTGCTAGTCATCATCCTTCAGGGCTGAGAGAAAGCCTTGCCGGCTTGGAGATGTTTTAATGTCTCTCTCGGCCTTTATATTTTAAGCACAGTACATTTACTGATGTTGGTTTCTCCTCAGCATAATTCATTGAAATCATTCGTGTATGAAAAGTGGCATAGTTTGGGCTGGACTATTAGCAGAAACCTTTGCCTCACTAAAAACCTTGAATCACTAAGTTGCTTTAATATACTCCTCCAAAAAGTGTTTTTATTTTGTGCCCTGAATAATCTCAGTCTAATAGTCCCCAAAGGTTGCTGGAGTAGGTACTCTTTCTATTTTAAATGTATTTTAGTATGTAATTTATTGCTGTGATGGAAAAAGCTGGATTTTTAGCAGCCATTAATTGTCACATGATCCTTTAGAAATCAATCTTAAATGCTGCTCAAAAAAATATTTCCATTTACTTTTGCTTCTTTAATGAGTAGAAAAAGTTCAAAAGAACAGCATGAATAGAAATCATATGTAAAAAATTAAACTGACACTTTCAATCAATTCATTGCATCCTTGCTGAATAACAGTAAAATAAATAAACATCTTTTATCCCAAACTTTTTTGAAGTCACACAAATCTTACACTCCTCTCTGTTGTATGACGTTCAGGAACAGACACATACGAGGAGGCAGCAGCATACATCCAGTGCCAGTTTGAGGATCTGAACAGAAGAAAGGACACAAAGGAGATCTACACACACTTCACTTGTGCCACGGACACCAAGAACGTACAGTTTGTGTTTGATGCGGTCACTGATGTCATCATCAAGAATAACCTCATAGAGTGTGGCCTCTATTGAAGCAACATCTGTCTGCTAAGGTAAGTGCAGAGAAAGAGAAAAGGGTTTGCAGGACAGAATGTAAGGAACTCAGTGGAGCATTTTCCCTGTGTACGTATTTATCTGTACACATGTTTACACACTGAAACGATTCATTAATATTTGCACTCATTAAATGCACAAGTTAAAGGGTTACTCCACCCCAAAATGAAATTTTGTTATCAATCTCTTATCCCCATGTTGTTTCAAGCAAGTAAAATCTTTGTTCGTCTTCAAACGAGTCATCATTTCATTTCATAAATGTTTTTCATATATTATTATTATTAAGATATGTTTTTTATTGACAGTTATTTATGGAAGATTTCTGAGGTTCACTGACTGGTTCCTCCTGCCGAATGAGAGAGACTTCCTCCACGCTCCATGCACTCTTCACACTAACTGCAGTACATATGCCCATGGACATTTTCCCCCATATCCTTCTTAATGACAGTCTGTTATGGACATTATTTCTTTTTTTTGGTTATTTTATTGCCAATACAGCTTCATTCTGTTAATTTCCTGTTTCCTCTGTAGGTATTACATGACATCACTATGCATAAATCATAATCCACAATGGACAGTAATATGTGTCTATTAACTAACCTCAGTTGCATTTTTAACACAACAAGCAGCAAGATTTGGACCTGATGGGAATGTTAGCTAATTTAATAGATTTTTAAACTTAGCTAATTTATACATTTTAGGTCTGTCTGTAAGTTTGCATATATTTGCATGCTTCTCAGAATTCAGCCACTAGTGTGAGAACTATTGTTGTATTTTGTGTTATATGATTGTCATACCTTTAGTAATTCACAGCCCAATCACACAGCAACAGGACATCGTTTATTTTTTTCACTAATTAGACATGGATCACTTTATATAACACTTTATATAACCCACTATTTTTGTATCTATTGAGACCAGTAAAGGTGTGAACAAATGTTTTTCTTACAGATACATTTCTGAATGGTTCAGAAATAATGACTCTGTTGGTTCAAGAACTAGATGGCCAGATTTACATTCTTGATGGAGTACAGATTTTACAAGACTTGTTTGATGTGCTTTTGTTTAATCCTGTGGATTTTAGTATTTTTAAACGAACTGACACAATGTGATCTGGTTTTTAATACCGGTATTCAATATGAAAAGTGTTGACATCAAGTTAGATGTTGCTTCCAGAACATGCCAACAGTTACCAGCATGTGCTGGACAGACATTATCCATATATTGTGTAAAAAGTATGGTATTCCTATTCTTCTGTATTAATGCAACAATCTCACTGTGCGTTATTTTATTAAACTGTTTCAGCTATTTTAAACATTAAAGTGCAAATGAGCTACTAGCGTTAATGATAGCACTGAATTACTAATATGCTAACAACCTGTTTTTTTAGTTTTCCTGAAAACCCTATTATTGAGTGTTATTTAAAACCTGCTGTATTATGGGCTTTTCTGATCACATGTAACTTTGCAAAGTCTAATGTCAGCAATTGCAGTTTTGAGAAAATACATATATATATATATATATATATATATATATATAATCAAATTACCTTTTTATATACATAATTATGATCAGAAATAACAAATTATTTTTTAATTGTAGTCTTTTGTTTTCAATCAGTTAAGGCAAATTTTAACTAGGAATCATTCCTTAAAATATTTTATTTGTCTTGTTTCTGGATTTGCCATTTCTGTATCTTTTATTTCCTGCTATTCCACTTGTTTCTCTGATGGTGCCAGTGACTATGGATAAATATGGATATATGTGTAGTCGCACGATTGTTAGATATCTTTACTATTTTCACTATTATCATTTTTGCTGTCATAAAGATAAAGATATAATCAACATTTTTTTGATTATATAATACTCTTAGTGTTTTGTACTGTGGTTCATTAACAATTAACTCTGACACAAAGGGTCGGTGTTTGAAAATCCCAATTAAAACAATGTAAGGTCACAAGGTTTTGTGAAAGTGCGCAATTACAGTAGCACTAATGGCCAGTCATTTTTAGTACATAATAGTAATTCAACACCAGCAACCAGTGAAATTGATGCAAGTCTTTATTTCATGTGCCTACATTTACATTCCAGAACATCTCCACAAATTCAGACCTCAGGTTTTAAACAAAGCAACAGGCCATTCTAGAATTTTCACTTGTTACTGTAATACTGTATCATAAATATATAGATTTATGTCTTCATATATATTTTATATAATCTTTTTTGAAACCGATTTTTTTCCTACTCTTATTTACAAAACATACTGCCCTACTGTATTTGGGGCTGAAAAAGAAACATCTTTCATATATTGTGTGAGCTGGCTGAATTTATACAATCACGTCATGCTGATATGCAAGTTTTAACACTCTCACAGGAAACCAGATGCTGTACATGTTTCTAATTGCTACCATGGGATCTGATTGGGTCCCACTTCAATTTCCTTAATACAGAAATTAAATTCAATTTACTCTTAGCTTTCTGGAAATGAATGGGGAAAAAAATCTAACAGTCAAACCTCTACAGGTTTAACATTAAAACAAATCGAGAGGAAGCTTCTCTACAAGCATCAATAACTCATAGCATCAAAAGTCCCCTTTCTTTGGTAATCCTTCTCTTGTTGTCTCTACTAGTGGTTTGACAGGAAATTTTTTAGAGTCCCTTGTCAGGGCAGAGGCCATTAGTCTAATCTGGAACTAGTCTCTGAGGTTTGGTTAAGTTGTTGAGGTTGTTTTTTGGCCGGGGATCCGCTGGCCACACTTGACTGCTTGCTGTAGAGTTCACCTCTACTCAACCTGTGGATGTTCTTTTGTTACTGTGGCAAACTCACCAGAGTTAATCCATTCATGCTGGTGGGGATGGGGCGGAAAGATCTGAAAAAGTAAATTAGTAAAGAATGCATTTTGAAATGATTTTATAGAACTTTTTAAAAACCCATCTACACTGGAAGCGTGGAAGTGTTATGCCATCTAAGCATGTTTACTACCATGGTTAGAGGTATAGATGATAGACAGAAAATGGAAATGGAGCTTTCATCAACTGAAGGCGATGGGAGTTACCTACTTATAACGTTTGTGGTCAGTGTAGACAGTGCAAGAATCTGTTTCTTTTTTTTTTTAGTAAACATACCTTTGAAAAAGTAGATTGTGTTTAGAACAGACCGCAGTCCTTAAGGTTTTCTTTTATGATAATGTCTGTCACAGCGTTAAACACGATCTCGACGTTCTTTGTGTCTGTGGCACAGGTCATGTGTGCATAGATCTCTTTCACTCCCTTCTTCATGTTCAGATCTTGAAACTGAGCCTTGATGTAGTTGCTGGCATCTTCATATGTGTTTGGACCTATAAAATCGGAAAATTTAACATCATATTTGGTGGGAAATTCAATGAACGTTGTTTAGACTGTTGTGTATTTACAGTGTTTGCTGTGAGCTATAATGAACATGCATACTGTTGAAGACATTTAATTCCTTTACTCACTTTCATGCTGATCTAAACCTGTTTGACCTTCTATCTGTTGAGATGAATTTTTGAAGAATATTCTGATGACCATTTCAATATAATGATGTGAATTACTGTGAAGTTATAAACACAATGCAAAAGCACAATAAAAGGTCCATACCAGCAAGAAACCATAAACTGACTGAATTCAAGTCGTTATTCACTAGTGCCCTCACTTTTCAGTGAGCTGTTAACCACTGTGAATAGTCAAATAGTTAAAAAATAATGCTCAAAGCAAGGATTCATTTGTCAATCAGACATTGTCTCATGAACGTGCCAAGGAGAGCTACAGCTCGAGCAAATCAAGATTACTAACTTATATTTAAGTCTGAACCACACACAAAACTGTATAACATTATGAAGATATCTTTTATGACTGCTTTTATGGTGCTTTGCTGTCATTCTATAGCTTCATAGCCCCAGTCCTCATTTGCCTTCAGTATATTTCAAAAAATTCCCTGGGTGCTTTCTTTTAAAATGTTATAAATTACATTTTACAGAAGAAAGATTTGGAATGGATTGAGTGTGAGTTAATACATTTTTGGGTTACTTATGGTTTAAAGTTGGTGTGTTTATTTTTATTGGAGACCTCACTCACCATCATATTCAGGAAAGCAGATACTCAGGTGGACTTTCTTGATCTTCTCCTGGAAAAGATCTTTCTTGTTGAGGAAAAGCACAATGGAAGTTGTGGCGAAGAACCTGTGGTTGCAGATACTGTTG
This sequence comes from Enteromius unitaeniatus, assembly GCA_032359435.1. NCBI lineage: Eukaryota > Metazoa > Chordata > Actinopteri > Cypriniformes > Cyprinidae > Enteromius > Enteromius unitaeniatus. Next base: position 7,491,724 of record JAUMHI010000046.1, read on the forward strand.
AAGAGATGGAGACTCTCATGCATGCGGTTCTGGGGGAAATAAGATGACAGAATAAGTTGAGATGCACTAGTTATGCTTAAAACATCAGTTTCTCTATGTAACCACAGGCAGCAATAAAGAACTGTTTTAAGAGCATTGGCCACAGATGAGCACTTACCACTTCATCATCTTCTACCAACACCATGTCATAAGCGCTCAGGGCTCCACAGAAGATGATGCAAGTTACACCTTCGAAACAATGAATCCACTTCTTCCTCTCTGACCTCTGGCCACCCACATCAAACATCCTGCAGCCCATTGAAACATCATGAAATGGTTTTATTCAAAATGCTGGTTCTTTTTGCTGTAGTTACACAAGATCTGCTGGAAAGAACGTACCCTCTCACATGGAGAGTCACACATTTTAGGTCTTGTTGAGTTTCTTTACAGTTTTAACACAGAGTATGCACAACAGTTGATTCAATCACATTAGCCAGATAAGACACACCTGAAGTGAAGCTCTTTGCAGCCGAACTGCTCCTCGATGATGCCAGTAGTCTTCACTCGAGATCTCAGCACATCCTGCTCAGTGGGGAGGTAGTCAGGTTTGCAGATTCTGTCCATTTCGCTCAAGTAGCTGTTGGAGATGAGTCATAAATTTACAGACACACCTGAACTGTCCATGAAAAATCTTTAAAGTAGGCTTATGCTTCAACCTGATCCAGATAATCAAGCCCTTCAGGGTTATTTGAAAATTAAAGGCATGTTTGGTGACCCTAAGGTTTGAACTAAACTCTGTCCAGAAGTTCTAACCCCTGGTGTACTGCATTCCCATAATACAAAGGAAATTATTGACCATGTAGCCACATCCTCAGGCTCCGGTTTAGCTGTCCCTGCTAAGTGTTGTACTCACTATCCAGCAGAGTCGTTCAGCTGGTACTCAGCAGCTCTGTCAAAGGAGGCCTGCACACCCGAATCCTTCCATAGCCTCTTGATGACGTCTGCCAGCTCTGGTGGCATGGTGCCCTCCTCAATGGAGTCAGACAGGTTCTGGAGCTTCTGACCATCCTCCTGCATGAGACAAAGATATGGGGCACTGTTAGCCATCATGCAGTGAGTTGTCACTTCTTCCTATTAATTAATAAGTCACGATAAAAAAGAAAGTAGCATGAGATCTTTTCTTCCTAATTGTGACATAAATCCAAGTGTAATGGTTATCAAAGAAAAAAAAAGTAGACAAAAAGACTTGATTCTATGCATCAGTTGTTGGTTTGATTTTAAGATGTGGAGTTTGCAGGGGCAGGGTTTAAGTGATCTAAATGTTTGGAGTCCAGTATCAGAGAAATATCTATTGATTTCAATAAGCTATTAATATACACCCTATAAAGGAGTATAGATCGTAAAAGAAAAACAGATGGGGGTGACTTTTAATTTCATGCCAAAATTTTGTATCTTGTGCATTTTGTTAGCATGTGAATAACTACACACTAATGGTTGGTCTTTCTGTGTTTTGGAGCTGTTCTGCAGACCTGTGCTGCTGGTGACCCATAGTTGATGTCCAGCATCTCCATGCCTCTGATGATGGCCAGAGCAGACTGCAGGATGTTGCCAAAAATAATAGATCGAAACTCCATTTGTTCTTCTTTTGTATAACCACCTTGATGGAGAATTCTTGGAGGGAAGCAACAGAGTGTTTTGATTAAAGTTTTGTAGGTGAGTACTGTACATACAGTACAAATAGAGGGCAGGCTTCACATTCACTACCATCTGCTGGTCACACGTTAGCATTACACGGGGTATAACATTAAATGCACTGACACTACAACTATAATACATGGATTAAATTTAAATTTCACTTCAGGCTGGGTAATATATATCTTGAATTATGTACTTCCACAGCCTGTTGAAGATACAAACTGACTATCTGAGCATATGTTGCACATGTTTAAACTCACTTCATCTGTTTTACAATGGTGCTCTTCCCTGACTCACCAGCACCTACAAGACAGAAAGAAAAATATGATGCAGAACAATGTATGAGCCACATAAGAACAAATGAGAAGTAAACTGTAAACAAATTAGCGGTAAACAAAAGCTCTTAAACTGAACATAAGACAATCTTCAAGCTAAATTCCCTCTATGATGTTAAGCTTTTAAATCGCTGGTAAATTTCACTTAAAATTGACAAAGACACTGAATGAAAGGTGAAGTTTTGACAGTAACAGTATTTTCCTGAAAAAATACCCCAGTAATCTTTTGAATCATTTTACAGTGCACTTGATGGTTACTGTAGGTCTTGCTTGTTCCATAGTGCCTCAGTTTAGTTATTTGGATTTTGATTTTAATAACAAGGTCAATGTTAAGCTGTAGATGTTCTGTTAAGAATAAACTTATAGATTGTCACTGATGGCCAGGTCAGAGGAAGGCTCTTTAACCTGCTTATAAAGTGACCCAATTGGATTTGTGTTAGAGAAAGCCTCTCAGAAGATCACAGACACTTTGATTCGTCTTGGAGCAGTCAGTCCAGGGCAAGGGGGCGGGGTCCAACCATCTCCAATGGCAACTGTCACTCTTACATGCCCTTTACTTCCTAAGCTAACTGTGGCCATGAAGAGAACATGCGTCATCCCATTTGGTCCATTTGAATGCTTAGTATAGCAGCTAGATTAAATTATGCTGTCTATTTCCTAATTCTCAGATGTGAATGCATATCACTACCATTATTACCACATCCTTTAGGCGTTTATTGTGCAAAAAAAGTGCATGTGCTAAATTACTCAGAAAACTCACTTCCGTAATTTACTAAAGAGAGATGGAAGAGCATGCATCTATAATAAGATTAACTACTTCTAATTTAGTATTTTAGTGTTGTTGTTATTATTTTAGAACAGCAGGTTATGAATTTCCTGTCCAGACAGGAAGTGACTTATCAAGCTGTGAGAAAACAGGTTGGTACTTAATCAATGCATCTGATGCAATGCACCTTTGTAAAGCACTCAAACTGGCCTCCTTTGCTTTCCGTTCCCATTGGAAGATAAACTGAACCTGAGCTTAAGAGGATCGGGGCTTAAATCATCACAGTAATCGGATTCTGGTCTTCCTGTCAATTCACAGTGTTCTTTAGGTTGTGATCTTTTAAGGCGACTTCAATTGCAGTGAAAACGTGGATGTGTTGCTGAAGACAAGCTGGAACTGCACATTTTAATTTAAAATAGCTTTTAAACTTTTAACTAGACAAAGATCATTCCTGTTAAATTAGTTTGCAGAATAAGAGCTGATGTGTATTACTTCACTCACATGCAAAAGCATTGCTAATGTCATCAAGAAGGCGTTATATGGTGCAAAATGGCATAATCGTTATTTTTTAAAATGGTATGTAACCCCTTATGTTGCATTATGAATTCAAACATGACAACTGATTACATTTGTGTCCTTTATAATATTACATAACCCCTTGTTGTCTAAAATCCATTGTAAGTCAGATTTGTCTTAATGCTCTGCCTCAGTGCATAGTGTTTCTCATAGTGTCGACTATTCTGAAGTCACTTTATTTTGTTCGGTACTAGTGAATGTCAATCAGAAACAACTGAAGTTCTTCAAAGATGCCAATACTTACTAGTACTGACCACCTGCTGCAGGTACAAATGTACATAAAGCATCTGAAGCTCACTCTGGATGCAGATTCTCTTAACTCAGCACCAATGGATTGAGGAATCAAATGAACACCGATTTCTTACCCAGCAGCAGGAGTTTGACGGTTTTGGCTTCTTTATCAGCATCTTCCTGGAGCTGTTTTTCTAGCTCTTTGGACTTCTTGGCCATTTCCTTATCCTCTGCACTCGCTCCGCTACCCATCTCGTCGTCTGACGCTTCCCTGTCAAGTTCCTCAAGGAAAGAAATTTTGCCGGCTTCCCCTGTGCTTTGTGGAGAGAGAAATGGATACAGGTAGCCCTGTACTTTGGATCACGTGGCAGGAGGAGGGTCGCAAAAGTGTTGGTTCCTCTTCTAGGTGTGACTGACCTACCTCGGGATGGACGAGTGGATAGAGACAGTCACAGAGACTGAAGCGGAATGCTCTGCTTTCTCATTTGTTCACTCTATCCCCTCTAATTCCTCCTTGTCCACCTCAAAAGTCTTAGCTTAGGATTGGGGAGGGCTTTGCTGATCTTCCTGTGTGAACCAGCCAATCCTATTAGCTCGGCTAACAAGGACAGAAATGAAGGTTGTAAAAAATTAGGACCAATGGTTCTAGTGAATTGGTTTTTGACATTGATCAGATGATAATATCGGTTGGGGCTTGTTTGGAATTTTTGGCTGATATGGTGAAGCTTTTGTTTGTTCTAGAACTGCTTCCCAATGTTTAAAACTTTAGAAAAATAAGCTTGAGCTTTACGGTAATATGCATGTAGAAAATCTGCTTCTTGTTCAGAATTTTTACTTCATTGGCACCACAAAGTCAACAGTTTTTTTAACAATATTTCAGTCTGTTAAACTCTGATGTTAACTAAGTTCTTAGAGGTCAGAGGATGAAGGGTTTTGCTCTTGTCCTTGGTGGACACTTTTGTCTGAGGGGTTGACACATGTATAGCATTCTCCATTTGACTCACACACAACCAGTTTCAAGTGTTATGTAACCCCCGAGCTTGGGGGACTAGAGGTAAAGGTGGAGAGCTTACAGGTCAGTGTGTCTTGTTTCCAGGAGATGGGAGTGGTAAAGTCAGCACTGAAGTTGCCATATGATCACCGGTCTCAGGTCATCATCTTTCACACCATGGAACTGATCTTTATGTCCACCACCACTGCGAGAATGAATGTGCATTAACTGTCCACTATAACTCATCAATAAGATGTATTCTCATTGGGCTGTGAAAACTGATATGTTTGTGTCCTGGCTTAAAGCTTGTATTAAATTATTCAACCTACCTGATGCAACTTTTCACATCCATCCAATATTAGGCAGCTGTTTCATGTTTATTTCTTTGTGTATGTCTTTGATGTGAAATAAACCTCATTTGATGGTTTTGTTTGGTGATTTCGAAAATTTGCATAAAATATACTCCTGATAGAATATCCCAAGGACCGATGAGTACAAATTTGCTCTTGCAAGCATGTGTTAATTAAAGCAAATCTCAAAAGAGAAAAAACAAGTAGGGTATGATGGGGGAAGAGGCCACGCTTATGAACAATGTGAATTTATTTTTTAAAAATAGTGTATGCATTGCTTAGATTTAAGTTCATAACCTGCAGGATTATCATCCAGCAGCCTATGCATTATTAAGGGAAATATACAGAAATATTGACAATTGTATGACTTATAAACAGAATCCATTGAAAAGATACATTTACTTAATGGCTTGTGAAGGGATATGAAAGAATAGGAATGTGGATGTTCAGAAGAAATGACCGCCATTTATTATGTTTTAATATTTTGTGAGATATTCAAACGTCATATACTTGAAAAGACATCTAACTTGATGAGGAAAGAGGCGCAGCAATCAGTCTTGCGCATGTTTAGCATTAGGTAGAACACAACCACAGCTAAAAATCACTCCACAAATTGGCCTACATGTCAACAATCACTCCTCAGTGAATCATTAACTCTGCTTTCAATTGATTTGAAACAAATCCGTTTACACTGATCTAAAACCAGAAATATATCCGACCTTCCCACTCGGTAGCGCATGCTACTTCCCCAGATGGATGATGGGAAAAGAAAAACTTAGCTGTGAAAGCGAGATTTCAACCCACGTCACTTTTGGTAAGCAGATTTTTTCTTACTGCTTGTGGCAGGTTGTGAGCACCCAAATCCCTAAATGCTTCCAAGAGGAATATAGCAAGCTAATCATGGTATCCTTCTCTTCATCAGAGCCAATCTCATTAGGGTTTCTGTGGTCCAGGCCTGCCTCTAACACTCCAGCACAGCTTCCACAACTGCTGACAAGATTACTAGCAGAGGCCCTCGTGGGTCAGAGTGGGTGACAGTGGACTAGGATTGTTTTAGATGGTTATCTCTTGCCTAAAAAATATATCTTATACGATATAAACATAGTTGACATTTACGTTACGTACATTTTTGACGTTTCCTTGCAGGTTGCATAAGTTGCTCAAGCATGCTAGTTCTTTTAATCTTGATTATGCATAAACGGTTGTCACCATTTTTCATACATTCGTGCACTTCAATTATTATGTGATGGACCCTGGTGCAGGAGCATCTAAACCCTGCGGTTTCAAACGGAGTAGCTAAATGCATGCTTTTGCAGAGACCTGATCTGTATTCAAGACTGACACCGAATTTAAACAGCATGAGCGGTTTCCCTAGTGGAAGGACTGTTTGAATCATTAATGACTCATTCTTGCACTCATATAAAGGTGTAGCGTGTACAGTACGCCTACAGTCCTTTGTGAGATCATGCACTATTGGTGACTGCACAGTGCTTGCAAAAATCAGTAATATGCTCTGTTCTAATAGATGGGTGCTAAATATATATATATATATATATACATATATATATATGTATATAGGTCTTGGCAATTTGTTATAGCTCTTTATTTTGGAATCATTCTTGTCAATGTAGGCTTTTTGTTGTTTCATTGACGCATTCATATAAACAGTGTACCTTGGGCAACGGACAAACATGAATGCATCACTCTCAGTCTCCACAAGAGGGAGGTATAAACTATTGCTTTATTGCATTCTGCCCGATATACACATTAGCTTATGTGGAAGGAAACCTCAACAATATATATTGAAACATAATATATTGATAATAATATATTAATATAGATGTTCTGTAATAGGAGTATAATATCCAATAAAATATTTCGGATTTGGTTCCATATGTAAGCTAATGCTAAAGTTTCCAGGGCCCAATGGAGAACATATATGATGCTCATAATATAACAACATGTTTTCTGTAATACAACTTTAGATTATATCAATAAACAATACATAGTTTTGTATTTAATTATTTTACTGTTTAATGAACTGGCTGATAAGCAAGTGATGAAATACATATTTAAGACAGTAATTCCCAAATTGTAGAAAAATCATGATTTCGTGATTTTTCTTTTTAGATTCGGTCTCTCACAGTGGAAACGCACATATGCTGAAAATTGTAGACCCCTCCATGATTTCTAAGTAAGAGAACTTGCAAAATCACAGGGTGATCAAATGCTTATCGACCTCACTGGATATATGTGATGTTTATGGGAATAAGTATATATAATTACTAGCCAAATTTAGGCAATTGTTTTGCGTTAAATTAATTGCAAATAATTCAATTTTCAAAATCATATTGTTTTATATTTCTGAATCTTGCTTGACAGTTTAAACTAATTTTCATGTTTTAGTTAGAAAGATTCTAACTGTTAAGTTCTAACTGCTCAACCCTAAACATTTCTTATATATGTAGCATCTTTTTGCCAAGTTGCCCTCTGTTCACAGACATGATTCGGCGGTTCCCCATCACAGAGTCAGAAAACCTCCCCCACCCAGTGCATGGTGCACCTCTTCCGGCTGACTAAACTTTGAGCCCTGAGCCAGCGTCTGGCTCGTCATGTTTCCTCTTGTCTCCTGGGGCTATGAGAGCGAGGAGCATTCCTTTATCATCAGCACAGCATTATTCAGATGCCCGCCATACTCTCACGGTCACGTTCCACCTGGCTCGAGGGTTTCCATGGAAACGGTGCAGACTGACAGCATGCAGGCAGCGTGTGGTAGCGTGTGAGTGGGCACTGGAAGGTGTGGGGAGGAGCCAGTTCTCCCACTGCAGCATCCGAAGAGCGGGGATCTCTCTTTCACGTACGCACACACAAACACACACATCTGAACATCCTCCTTACTGCAATCAAAGCCCCGCTGGACCGAGTGTGTGGCCCCCACCCCCCTGCTAGGAATCCTCAGTGCCTTAATCAAGCAGTGTTTTGTCCGTCTCTGGTGAATCTTAAGCCAAAATGTCTTCTAAGCTGCCTTCAGGCAAACCCACGTCCCCTTTCAGGAAGAGAGGCAGCCTACAGTACACAGCCAGTGGAGGTGAGTGTGTTTGTTTAAAATCAGTATGGATTTATTAAAGTGTGTGTGAGAGTGCGGTAGAATTGTAATGGAAACTGGAAACACAATGTGTCATCATGTATGAATTTGTACATGTAAATTTCATATATTCAACATATTTTCATGTAAGTTCCGTCTTATATTTGACTCTTATGTTCCAGTTGTTCAGGAGAGTTTCTGTAATCCAGCTTCAGTATAATGTTGAAACTTTTATACCTGTTGATATAAGAAAAACTGTTGCAGCCTTTTTTTTTTCCTGTCTCTCTCTTACTTATGTAGCTAAACCCGAATACTTTACATGAATGATATTTCTCTGATGAGCAGAAAGAGGAAGTTACTGTATTACACATCATTTTCTTAGCCATAATCATATTGGCAGTACTTAGCTGATTGCGTTTGCGACCACAACGCCTCAATTCCTGAATAAATTCATCCAGATAATGTCCATGATTCAATTGCAAGAAAGCCAGACGAGGGAAATCAAACATGCACCAGTTACGGTCTAGACCACATCCATAAAATGCATGTAACACATTGTCTGTGGTCAGGCCAGCATTGCGTAAGGCTTACATAAGATCCAATCCAAAAACCACTTCACACCTCTCTCTCTTGCAGAAAAACTGTGATTTTATCCAGTGCTAGAAGTACAAACACATTACAGGGGTGTCGCATGTATTCATTAAACATTCATGCCTCTAATGTTGTGTTTAAAACCTGAAACAGTGTTGTGGAAAGTGCATTTATCTCTGGCTAAGTGCAAAACCAGACTCATTTGATTTTTAGGAGCCTGAGGCAGGAAATATTATCAAAAAGCATCTTCGGCACGGAGATGGAGAATGAACAAATTGGCTTGTCATGTGGCAAATTGCTTCTGTCTTTAAAGAAATGATGCAAAATTGAAACCACACAGTTCCAGACAACCACAGTTAGTGTATAGTCAAATAGGCACAAAACAGTTCTTTCTCTCACAAGCAGCAATAAATTATAGCCAGAGCTTTGCTTTAAATGAAAAGTCCTTTAACCAGCATTTTTAGAGACACTACAACATGCAATATTTAAAATTCCTCTCTCATTTCAGCTGCAATCAAGTGTGTGATTACTGAAAGCCTGCGTGCGCTTTTACTGTGGCTCATTCGTGACATGTTAATGGACTCTGAATATGCAAATTCATGGTATAATCTGAAAGAAAAAACACAGTTATCTATATATAATTTTTGTTGTATTATTGAAAACTTTTTTGGATTTTTTGCCATAATTCTTCATTATCATATTGCCTAAAATTCCGGTGCATCCATATATTTTTCAATTCTTACAGGTTTCATAGAACATATATAAAAATAAAGGAAATGTTTTTCTTTGCATTTACTTCACATACTAGACCCTCTAATAACATACTTTAAATAACCTTTGACTAACATTCTGTTTAACCTCCCCAGCAGTCAATGTAAAATAACAATGCTGTTTGCTTTGATTATATTTAAAACCGCTACCTGATGAGTGTTTGGCCGTGAGTCACTTGAAGTCTGTACACAGAGCTCTTCCTGTTATGTCACTTGGGACCCTGTCTGTGTTACATTATGGTCGTTCAAATGTTTCATAACCTTCTCTTATTTCCGTCTGCTAATTAAGGATGGAAAAGACATCCTTACTGACCTGAATGATTCTGATTACTGAATCTATTCTTAAAAGCACAAATGTTAGTGTGCAACCAATTTGCTTTCCTTTTTGTAGAGGTAAGATAAGAAATTTAGTGTTATAACTTTGTCATCCATATGTTTCATCCTCCAGCTTTTTGTTTACCACACATTAGATGTTGCTATATGGTTTAAACTTGACCCCTGTGGCGCCTCCCTTTCATTTCAGTGTGGTATGGAAGAGGAGGGATTCTTTAAAGGAGCCCTTTTACTACCTCCCCCTCAGCCACCATTTTGCTACTATTTAGAGTTGTTTTTTTCCAAATCCACCCAACCCTTTACTTTCCAAGATTCCCAAGGACTTTACCAGTGAGGTAGGAAGTTTATGGTTTCTTAAAGACCCCTGTGCTATTACAAAAGGGTAGTTAGGCTCTTAATATGTGTAGGTGTATACAGAATGTACTTTAAACACCTAAACAGGTGTTTAGGGATCGACTGATGCACAGTAGATGTGAAAGTCAGTTGAAGGAACGAGTTTTTCTGTAAGCGTGCAATTTGAAGAACAAACAGTTCTGCTGTTGTCCACTAGGTGGAACTAGAAAGACATTTCCCCCAAGCAAGCATATTTCATGCTCGCTATACAATATTCATTTGCAGTATCTGCAGATTATAATATATATATAACATATTGTTATCTATTGTACAATTTAAATTAAGAAAAGCTTAATTTAACAAATAAAAAAGTGGCAACTATTGAAACTAATGGGTAAGATTAGCTTTGGTGTATATCTTGTTTTATTCAAAATGCTTTTCGCCAATTACAAGCAGGAAAAAAACACTCAAAAATGAAAATTCTGTCATCGTTTATTCACCTTCCTCTTGTTTTAAACCTGTATTGAGTTTCTTTCTCGGTTGAACGCAAAATAACACATTTTGAAGAATGTTTGAAGCCAAACAGATTTAAACAGTATGAGGAGAAACATTTTTTTGACAGAATTTTCATTTTTAGGTGAACTATCCCTTTAATGCATTTGGCATATTTTTTTCTTCATATTTGTTTCTTGCTATACTGAACGTAAATTGTTATAAGTTTGTAGTAACAATAGCGTAAATTGAACATTAATCTAATTAAAACTGATGTAAAGTATTGTTCACTGTTCATTTTTAATGCTAAATTTTAATTTTTAATGCTAATGCTGTATATATAGACACATATAGGTGGATTTGCTTTTTGTTTTATATATATATATATATACTTTTTATATTTATTTTAATTTATTTCCACTAAACAAAGGCCTTCAATCGCAGGAAAAAAATTAAAGCAATTGGTCTCCAGAGGCTCACAAAAACCTCATCAGTGCCATCTTTGTCTCTTCTCCTCTCTCTGATGGTTCCATCAAAGCCTTTTTCTCTAAAAGAGGAGCAGGATTCAGGGATGCTATTGTTCCCTCTGAATATGATGAGCAGAAACACCTCTCAGCCCCTCTGGATACAAGAGCAGAATCATTTACACTCTATATGGGTTTCTATAGATTCAAGCAGCAAAACAAATTGCATACTTCATCCAAAGTAATGCTTAGCTGTTGACAGGGATGATTGGTGACAGCTCCAGTATAATGACAAAAAAGTATGGATGTACTGACGGATGTTTAAATGGGCCAGATCTTCCATGACTCCTGTCGTCCTATACTGGTTTCTTTTTGTTAATAAAAAAAATCTGCCATGACCTCTATTTCAGCTTCCAAGGGAGGCTCTGTTTCTCTGTCCCTTTCTCAAAACATCCTCCAGCGCTTTGCATGCACTGCAGTCTGACGTGTCACGGAGGTGAAGGACAGGGGGGGTTTAGAGAGGCAATGTTTATCCCGCTCTATCACAGAGACAGCAGTGATGCTGTTGAGCTCCCCTGCCCCTGAAGACCAGGTGGTACAGTCCAGCCATGTGTCAGGGATATTTAAATGAGAGGGGGATGACAGTGGCTAGCCCAGACAGCTGGCAGGAACCAGGAAGAGGAGGGAGGGGAGAGTGGATGCTTCGGCTGCATCAGCTGTGTTTACTGTATGTATGTGGGATAGATTGAATCACAAGACAATGTGTGTGTGTGTGTGTGTGAGTGAGTGAATGACAGGCGTGCTTTTCTGGAGATGTGTGGTACAATTGGTTCAGAAAGTGTATCTTTGTGCTTGCTACATGTTCTTTCTTTTATCATGTTTGTCTTTTCTGACCTGTTTCCAGCAATATTTCGCACTATCCCTTCCTCTCAGATGTTTCTTCACGTCTTTTCATTCTCTTCATCTCTAAGCTCTCTGCTGTGTTGCTGTCAGCTCATGTTTTTCCCTTGGGAGTCATGGACTTGTGTGTGTGGCTGAAAGATGGTGTGTGGATGCATTGATTGTCCTCAGTATTGTCCTGTTGTGGTCAGCGTTGTGTTTCACAGATGACCGATTAAGTGGACGGTCGAAGTTGAGTCGGATGCTGCTTGGATGTGTTCTGTGTATGAGATTGTGTCTGTTTTAAAGGAAAAGAGGTTATGAGGCCTCCAAACCCTCCTGGGAAATCCAGTTTAAGCTGGTCGATGTGTTTTGGTTTTTAAAAGGTCCACACTGGTGGATCTTCTTGGGCGTTCAGCAAACCAGCTACCAAGTCTGGTTTAGGGTGACCGGTTGGAAACCAGCTACCGCTTTTCCAAACACAACCATTTTCCAACAGGAAACGTATGGACAGGAGTTTATTATTCTAAATGGAACTCTGCAAGCTATAGTCATGTGATTTAACGTAAACGATGAATGTGTTTCATATTTATATATTCTCTGGTATTTCTAGTTTAATTTACACCTATCTTGCAGGGTCATGTCAGGTGTTAAGTGAGTGAACAAAGGGATGCAACGTTAGGTTGCCATAGAGACAGGGACACAGACTGAAGTTAGTGAGGTAACAGTAATCCTCAGTGTGGCTCGGTTTTGCTCAGGATTTCATTAAGTATGTCATTTGCATTAGAACCAGCTGGTAATATAAATTTAGATCACATATTAGGTATTGTTATGCAAGACATCCCTCAGCTTCCCCAATGATGTTTGTATAGCCTATTTCTGCATTTACGGAACATATGAGATGTTTCATAATCAGAACAATACTGTACATATACACTATTGTTCAAAATCGTAAAACATTTTTTTTTAAAGAATTTGCTCACCAAGGCTGCATGTATTTTATATATAGTAAAAAGGGTAATATTGTTAAATATAGCAATAAAAAACACATGAGATCCTTCAAATAAGCTCAAATATAGTCAAATATATGTAAAATATATGTTATATATATATATAAAAAATGTAACTATAGTGTACATACTAGATATTTAAAAGAAAGCAAAATTAATCCAAATAAAATAATTAATTTAAAAATAACATTTAAACATTAAATAACTCATCAAATATGAAGCAGATAAATGCACAATTATTACACATCTTTCGAATGAAAATGAGTTTGTTGTTGAGCGGGATGGTGTCTATAACTTACAAGCCTGTCAGTGGTTCTGATCTTTGACCTCATCTCCTGTGTCTGATGGGGCACTGGTCATTCTAGTGTTGCTCTTATCTCTCAGCTCTATATCTCACAACACTGATAATTCTCCTCTCCCATTCATAAATATGTGACATTTATAGACCCTCATTCCAGAATGTTTACCATCAGAATCAATAACTCCATTGCCTGTGTTGTGCAATTGCACGGTTGAAGCTCATCCATACTCAGAAGAGGTTAGCCACTCTGGCCGTTTTTAGTGTTTTTGTGCCTTGCTGTTTATGTAGTGATGCTACGGACCCTATGAAAGAGTTGGTGATTATGTAACAAGCGTGAAACTCCCTAAATAACACACATGAGAAGATTATACACAAGCCAGTGGATGTACTGTACAGTCTCTACTTCTATCTATACACACGCATGCACAAAAATCCTGGCGAAATCTCTTGCTATGCTCTTCTTTATGCTTTAGCTTTCATCCTAGTGTGAAATGTGTAGGCCGTGATTGTGTGGAGGTAAAAGAGAAGTGTGAAAACTGGAGCGTGATTTTAAGTGTGTGAGGTTGTGCGTCTCATGCTGTGTCTCTCTATGTTGTGTGCTAATGTACTGTCATTGTCATAATTAGTCAACCCATCTGGGCCTGTGAAAAGGCCACACAGATTTAAGCAACGAGTTCATTTCCTAGACAATCCTGTCGTTAATTACCTTCAATAAACTCGCTGATAAGTATGTTGCACATTAACTTGGGCAGAACAGTAAAACAGGGCTTTATAAAGCGTTATGTAAACTGCGGTAGAATGAGGGTTAGTATAACATGACTCCATTCAGGCAGCTATGGGCCACATCCGCTGATACCAAACTTTAAATTATTCAGTTCTCCTACTCTCGTTTGTGTTTGAACACTGTGGATAATTACAAGGCAGCGGTTCGTAATTAGTACTTGAGTCTAAGCAGGCGGATGGCGATTCCTACTTTGCGCAGGGAGAATGCCTGCATTACGTCAAATGGCATTGTTATTACAAAGTGCTTGTTATTGAGGTTATGAATAGGAATCATGGTAAAGCTCTACAAAAACAACAGACGACAGTCCCTTAGGGGATGACAGTGACTCAAGTTTGTTTATTGAGAAAGTATTGTATCCTCAAAGTCTGCTGTATTTAGAAAGCCAGCCAACGTGTTTTATTTACTCAAAGTTAAACCATGATTATTATGTCACTGTGCGATTCATTTAAATAAGCCTGGAGTACATATTTTGATCTTTTAGGGGGCAGTCGTGGCCTAATGGATAGGGAGTTGGACTTGTAACCCAAAGCAGGTTTGAGTCCCAGTTCCGGCAAGGATTGTAGGTGGGGGGGAGTGAATAAGCAGCGCTCTTTCCACCTTCAATACCACAACTGAGGTGAGACCCTTGAGCAAGGCACCATTCCCCCAACTGCTCCCTGGGTGCCGCAGCAATGGCTGCCCACTGCTCCGGGTGTGTGTTCACAGTGTGTGTGTGTGTGTGCGTGGTTGATCACTTCTCACTGCTGTGTGTGTGCACTTGGACGTCCACATGTCACGTCCTTTCCTTTTTTTCCTTTTGACACATAGTACCATGTTAAAAGTTTACTGCCATATTTTTATTTATATTAGCACCTTTATTTTAAACCCTTATAATTTTGAACTGTTTAGACTTTTGAAAAAAAAAACTCAACAAGGCTGTATTTATTGGATCAAAAATGAATTAAAAACAGTATGGCAGTACATCTTCAGTGTCACATGATCCTTCAGAAATCATTCTAACAGGCTGATTCGATGCTTATTATTATTATTATTATTATTATCAGTTTCTGAAAACAATTTCAGTGCTGCTTACTGTCACTTTTAATAAATTTAATGCATCTTTGCTGAATATTTATTCTTTACAAAGAAAAAAAAAATCTTTCTGACACAAAACTTTTGAATGGATTTGTACATGAAAAGCAATATTTCATATAAGGTTAAAGAATTTTACATTTGAAAGAATTTTTTTATGTTTTTAGTCTAAAATAAAATGCAAATGCTAAAATGTATGCTAAAATAAAAGTTAGAAAATAATCTTAAAAATCAAACATTATTTAATATTCTGAAAATATGAATTATTATTTTTGTGTAACAACTTTTCTGTTTTTAAATCGTAATATCTAAATCACATTTACGTTTTGCTTCTTACTTGAATTAGTTTGAACAATGTTATATTTTTAGGAGGTTTTTGTTTTGTTTTGTTTTGATGTTGTGCAGTATATATACAGTCTAGTGTTAAAGAAGTCATTATTTAAGGGAAAAGCTGTAAAACCAGGAGATCAAAATAACAGCGATCAACAAGCACATACATTCATACAGATTAAGAATTATACAGCAAGGGATTTAAACTATGAGAGTAAGTGATTATCCTGCTATGATAAAAAGCGCTTCCATAGACAGAAATACCCTTGTGTTAAGAGTAGCCTTTCATGATGATGGAGCTCTCTCAGGTTTAAAATGGGAAGTTTCAGCTCTTCGTAAAACAGTGATGAATATGTCAATATACCAACTGCTGAGCTCATCACATGATTTCAGGTCTGATTAAGTCCAGTAAACAGCCGTTATCTGAATTCTGACTACTGCAGATCTGCTGTAGCCCAGACTAATAGCTTGCTCTGAAATGCTGCTCCTGTATCTGCATTAGTATTGCAAAGTTTTTTTTTTATTTACTCGGCCCGTTTCCTGTGTGCTTTCACAGTGGGATGAGATGTCCAGTTCTCTGCAGTGCAGGGGCTAGACATGGCTGCTTAATTATTCATCAGGCTTATGAATATTTGATCAAGCATCAGAGTTTAGGAAGATTGATATCACTCACGGGAACTATGGAACTTGAGCAGAAGGTTCAAGCTTCACTCACAGTAAAGTGAAAGTGTTTGGAAGCATTTGTTTGTAAAGCACAATATTGTGACGTTAAAATATTTCTTATCTGCGATAGCTTTGAATATGAACATAAAACTATATTTATTCATCATAATCTGGCTTGCACTATATTGAGTCTTGTTTTCTTGTGAAAATATCTATAGGTCCTTAATTAAAATATTCTAATTATTTATACTTTTAAAAAATATTCTCAATATGATTTTTTTATATTTTAGAGTAAATAACTGTTGTTTTAAATCAAAATAATATTTAACAATATAACACTATAACTGTATTTCAATCAAATAAATGCAGCTGTGGTGAGCATATTAATATCTAATCCGCTTCAAGTAACTTAATCTGGTTTTAAAGATGTTTGGATATTGATTGCAGTGACCTTTTGCAGTGTAGAAGTGCTATAATTTGAGTGGGCACTAGAAGTATTTGGTCTATAAATTGGTATACTAAGAGCTAATACAAGCTTACGTCCTCCCACCTAAATGCTTCATTGTTTTATGAGGCAAACAGCTGTCGATCTTCAGCAGCTTTCTGACCCTGCGGCAGAAAAACAAAGCTAAATAAAATGGATCACAATGTAGTGCCATTTTCCTCAAATGCTTTTCTTCTGCGAAATCAAAAATGTTTTAGAAATGTAAGCCAGTCACGCCAGCTCTGTTGAAATTTAAAGATCTCTTTCTCATTATCTTCCTAGTAGATCTCCGTGTTGGCCGACACCTCCTCACATCACAGTATTCTTTGCCTGGCAACCCTGTAACCAAGCACGGCCACATTGACCTGCGCACATCCATGGATGGCAAATATAAAGAGATTGCAGAGGTAAACAAATCAGCAGTCACAATAATCACAATGCTTGAATGCATTTTTGTTGTTTGTTTCTGCTGTTATGGAAATGTCAAATCAAATTGTGTGCGTTTAGGAGCTGTTCTCCCGCAGCCTGGCAGAGAGTGAGATGCGGAGCGCTCCATATGAGTTCCCCGAGGAGAGCCCTATTGAGCAGCTGGAGGAGAGGCGGCACAGATTGGAGCGGCAAATCAGCCAGGATATTAAGTACTACATCATTCATCGTAAAACTCGGCCATTGACAGTAGCTGTAGTGCTTACAACACACAAGCTTTCTGGATTGTCTCGGAAAGAAACTCTTAATATTAAATAGTTCTTGTTTGTATCCTAAAATTCCAGTTTCCTTAATCTGAAATGCTCTGTTCGTAAAGTCAGGTGGACAACAAACTTTTAATATCAGCATAAAGCTAATGGATAGTTCACCCAATTGTGAAAATTACTCACGATTTACACACCCTCAAGCCTTCCTAGGTGTATATGACGGTCAGAATTATTATAAAAATAAAATACAAATTATTAAATACAATTTTAAAATGTATTAAAATAGAAACAATTCTAAATTACAACAATATTTCGCTACTTTATTGTTTTTACTGCATCTTTGATCTTTAAATAAATGTCACATGTGTGAACAGTCTTCTTTTAAAAGCATAAACTATTTAGCAGGCCATAAACTTTTGAATGTTAGTGTAGTTAAATAGCCTGTTAGCACCATCAGCATTACATTTTGTAATCCAGCAATTGAAACACAACACACAAGCTGATGTCCAACTGTACTAGTCTTCTCAGCTGGGAATGTGTAATAAAAATTAACTTGTCACTTCATGTGCCAATATTAGTCCAACATTCGCTGCTCTGTACACACATGTGACATTTGACCCACAGTGAGTTAATTAAATGCCGTTTCTCTTGAGGTTTGAGCCTGATATCCTACTACGAGCCAAACAGGACTTCATGAAAACTGACAGTGCAACAGATTTGGAGTGAGTATCTTTCAGATCATTCAAGCGAGACCGCATGCATGTTTTTTAGCTAGTATCATCATGTTGTACCTTTACTCTTTCTCAGGTATATGAAAGAGCAAAGCCAGGCGCCCAAAGAACTATATCCTGAGAGAGAGCTCGTCCCTGAGAGAGAGTATCAGAGAGTCACCATCTCTGGAGAGGAGAAATGTGGGGTAGCAACAGCTCTTCTTTTTTTTCTACTCTTCTGTTTTGTTTGTTATACAAAAACAAGACGTTGTTGACTGAACTGAAGTGGACACTACATACATTACATAAACTCCTGAGGGAGAACTAAGTTTCACACATCCACACACAAATACACAAACTCTTGAGCGGAAACATGAGGTGACAACAACACAGCTGAGGGGTTTTCGCAAGAAAAAGAGGAAAATACTGAATATTTATGATAATAAAAATAGACTTTCCTTTTTTTCACCCAAAATACTTCTGGGATCTTGGAAGAAAAATAGACTTCTGTTACAGCAAAACAATCTCCTGAAAAAAGTTAGAAAGATGTTGATAGACTGATGCACACTGTACAGGTATTCAAAAGATGAGCTGATATTAAGAACAACAATACAATTACAAACCTGATTTTTGTTTCAAAGAGTTCAATTATTTAGTAAATATTCAGAAATTGCATTTCAGACACAACATTGTAACTATTTTCATTTTGACAAAGAAATTAGTATTAAGTATTTCAGAGTATTAAGTATTTCAGAAATGAGGTTTCACTCATTTTTTAAAGTGCCCCTATTATGCCATTTTAAAGGTTGCTAATATAGCTTTATGAGGCTCTTAAAACAGGTTTACATGTATGCAAGGTCAAAAACACTTTAGTTTTCTCCAAAAATAGATTTAATTTTACCCAATTTCTAAATGATTCGTAAAGAACTCGTGTGAAACAGTTCGAAGAATCAGTCTGTCTAAACCCCTCCTTCCCATGAGCCCTCACTGTTGTGATTGGTCAGATGGCGTAGTCTACCGCTACACTTTCTGACATTACTAGGGATGCTTTCAGACAGAATATGTCAACTAGTTAGCACGGACTACCGTGGAAAGTGCTGGCAATTTGCTTTTGTAAGTCAATCGGGCACACCTCTATGTTGTGAACATCAACGTTGCATAATGCATAACACTGCAGTAAGCCATCGTTCATCATTACTTAAACTAATGTGACAGAGAGACAGTCAAGCTGCATTAGTCACAATTTTTAGACTACATTAGGCCCACAGCTGAACAACAGAACTACAGAAACGGAAGTTAGCCGGTTACCAAGACATCTGCAGGGTTGTTACACAGCATAACGTACACAAATACGTATTTTGAACGATCACTAGAAAATACAATCATCAATTATTAATCATACTTACAGGTAGAAGTTCAGAGGAGCAAGCCGGTCCAAATAAACTGGGCACTGATCCATCTTTTGAACCAAAAATAATAATATAAGATTTCGTTTTATTAAGTACTATTTTATTATCCAAAAGCCAATCTTGTAAAATATTAAAATCATACTGAAGAGGTAACTGAATTTGTGAAATATCAGAATTAGACACCTCTTTGTTGAACCAAAAAATTCATTGCCATATTCATACTTTATAGAATGCATTTTTGTAACAGTTAGTTTAAAACTAAATGTGCTACCTACCTATTAGACAGCATATGATTTTAATATGTAGCATCAGTGTTTATAATTAAATGATTAAGGGAATGAATCATTGGCCCACTCATACACCCATTTCCTAACTGAATGAATCAGTATTGTTGAACAAATTGTTTCAATGAATGAATCATTGACATGCAGAAAGGTCTGAAAAATCCCCACGTCTGATAAATAGATATTCATGTTTGAGTGAGTCTTCTTCTCTCACACACCCCAGGTTCCATTTACTGACCTGCTGGATGCTGCTAAATGTGTGGTCAAAGCTTTGTTCATCAGAGAGAAGTACATCTCTCTGTCCATGCAGAGCTTCTGCAGGACCACAGCACGTTACCTGCAGGAGGAGCTGGGTGGCAGACCTCTGGATCTCAACGCCTTTGAGGAGATGCCAGAGTCCTCTGCAGGTGGGTTGAACCAAAGGTTACTGAAGGATGTATTCTGAGGATTGATGATTTATGTCCAAGGATCTTATAGCCATAATATACAGTGACTGGAAAGTTTAAGATTGTGTTTAAATAGAGACACACTGGATTGATCTGCATTTAGGAGAATGGAATAATTTACAGCAAAATTGTTTTGTGGAAATGAGCTTTTAACTGAATATTAACAGCAGGTGTTTTGTTTGCAGATTCAGCATCTGTTTATGAACCACAAAAGATCAGTTAAACCACAGCACTTCTGCTTATTAAAGCAGTAGTCACAAAAAATACATTTTGATATTATTACCTTCACAATTACCTCCAAAGTGAGGAACGTAAATAAATGCTTTTTATTTTCCATGGAAAATCTTGACATCCGGCCTAGCTCTACTTAATATGGTCATGGGAAAATATCAATACACATTTTATGAAGGAGTTGTTCTTCAAGTCAGAGTTTGTTACATTAATAGAAGTTATTTCAAAATTTAATAATATTTCACAATATTACTGGCTTTTTTGTAATCAGTATTCAGAAAACAGGACAACTGAATATACACTGCTCAAAATTAACTGAACACTAAAATAACACATCCTAGATCTGAATGAATTTAATATTCTTATTTAAAACTTTGTTCTTTACATAGTTGAATGTGCTGACAACAAAATCGTGCAAAAATTATCAATGGAAGTCAAATTTATTAACCCATGGAGGTCTGGATTTGGACTCACTTTTAATTTTTTTTTAAGTGTTTTAAAAAAAGTGTTTTAAAAAACACTACAGGCTTATCCAGCTTTGATGTAATGTCCTTAAAACAAGTCTAAATGAGGCTCAGTAGTGTGTGTGGCCTCCACGTGCCTGTATGACCTCCCTACAATGCCTGGGCATGCTCCTGATGAGGTGGCGGATGGTCTCCTGAGGGATCTCCTCCCATACCTGGACTAAAGTATCCGCCAACTCCTGGACAGTCTGTGGTGCAACGTGGTGTTGGTGGATGGAGTGAGACATGATGTCCCAGATGTGCTCAATTGGATTCAGGTCTGGGGAATGTGCGGGCCACTCCATAACATCAATGCCTTCGTCTTGCAGGAAATGCTGACACACTCCAGCCACTAGCATTGTAAAATATTACAAATATTACATGGTCTAGCATTGTCTTGCATTAGGAGGAACCCAATGCCAACCGCACCAGCATATGTTCTCACAAGGGGTCTAAGGATCTCATCTCGTACCTAAAGCCAGTCAGGCTACCCATAAGTAATGCCACCCCACACCATTACTGACCCACTGCCAAACCGGTCATGCTGGAGGATGTTGCAGGCAGCAGAACATTCTCCACGGTGTCTCCAGACTCTGTCATGTCTGTCACATGTGCTCAGTGTGAACTTGCTTTCATCTGTGAAGAGTGCAGGGCACCTGTGGCGAATTTGCCAATCTTGGTGTCAAACGTCCTGCACGATGTTGGCCCTCATACCACCCTCATGGAGTCTGTTTCTGACTGTTTGAGCAGACACATGCACATCCTCCGTGCTCCTCCTGTTCCTTCTTGCACGAAGACAGAGGTAGTGGTCCTGCTGATAGGTTGTTGCCCTCCTACAGCCTCCTCCATGTCTTCTGATGTACTGGCCTGTCTCCTGGTAGTGCCTCCATGCTCTGGACACTACACTGACAGACACAGCAAACCTTCTTGCCACAGTTCGCGTTGATGTGCTATCCTGGATGAGCTGCACTACCTGAGCCAGTTGTAGACTCCGTCTCATGCTACCACTAGAGTAAAAGCACCGCCAGCATTTAAAAGTGACCAAAACATCAGCCAGAAGGCATAGGAAATGAGAAGTTGCCTCTGGTTACCATCTGCAGAAGCACTCCTTTATTGGGGGTGTTTTGCTTTTTACCTATATTTTCTACCTGTTGTCTATTCCATTTGCACAACAGCATGTGAAATTGATAGTCAATTAGTGTTGCTTCCTAAGTGGGCAGTTTGATTTCACAGAATTGTGATTGACTTGGAGTTACATTGTGTTCCTTTTATTTTTTTGAGCAGTGTATTTTCTTCTCTTATATCATATGTTCTCCTAGATACAACAGTCCACCCACCTGTGTCAGAAACCCACCCCTATGAGGTGCTAGACCCTGGCAGCATGCCCCCAGGTTTGGGCTACACTTGCAAGATGGTGGATGGTGTTGTTCATGTGTACACGCAGAAGTAAGTCACACTCACCATGTAAACATTATAAACAGTTATACATGATTTAAATATTTTTCTTTAGCTAGATATAATCATTGGAATGTAGCGTTAGTTGTATTTTTATTTAACTTTTTGTCGTTCTTTTCTTTCTTTGTTAATATATTTTTTTCATGTCCATCAGTTCCTCAGAGCTAGATTTGATGTACCCAGACCTGCAGGAATACATAGCTGATATGAACATGATGATGGCGCTCATCATTAACGGGCCAGTGTAAGTTGTCCTTAACACAGTGAGGTTTTTTTCCCTTCTGATGCAGCAGAGTCAGGAAAAGATGATCAAATTACTGATTAAAATTTGAAATTAAGTACTGATTACTCGTTCTGTAAATGTGAGCTGATCCCTGAGTGGGCTCCTTTGCATTATTGAAATCATTATGCACTGACCTCAGTTCGAACCGGTGGATGAAGTGTAAAAATAAACCCGTCCTCACTGAGATATGTAATTAATTTGTAATCTGAATAGTGTGACGAAGCTGAAGAAGTGGCAACGTCTGATTAAATTTGACCTCAAAAATAGCCAGAACTGGTGTGATCTGCAGACGGTTTGGCATACGGATTCCTGATTTCATTTTTCAAACAGGAAATCTTTCTGCTATCGCCGGCTACAGTACCTCAGCTCCAAGTTCCAGATGCACATTCTCTTAAACGAGATGAAAGAGTTGGCAGCACAGAAGAAAGTTCCGCACCGTGATTTCTACAACATCAGAAAGGTCTGCTGTCCACACAAATATAGTTTGTTGAAGATTGTTAAATTTATTTGTGGTTGTCAGATTATTTGATCAATCACTATTGACCTTTGATATCTTGACCCACAGGTGGATACACACATCCATGCCTCGTCCTGTATGAATCAAAAGCACCTGCTGCGCTTCATTAAAAGAGCCATGAAGAAATATCCAGGTGAAATCGTCCATGTAGAACAAGGCAGAGGACAGACTCTATCAGAGGTGTTTGAGAGCATGAACCTCACAGCCTTTGACCTCAGTGTTGACACTCTGGATATGCATGCGGTAAGAACTGTAGAGGTAGTTATACACATCCCATAAGTGCTTAGGAAAATACTTTCTTCACCAAAAATAAGACATAATAAATGGAAGAAGAAGAATATAAACCGAATATCCACTTTAATTGTGAATACAAATGTTTGGGGTCGATAAGACTTTTTTTTATTGTGTAATTATTATATTACAACAATTTTATTCTTGTGATGGCAAAGTTACATTTTTAGCATCATTACTTCAGTGTCACATGATCCTTCAGAAATTATTCTAATATGCTGATTTGGTTCTTAAGAAACATTATCAGTGTTAATAATTTGTTTTTATTATCAGCAGTTGAGCTCCTTTTTTTGTGGAAGTAGAGTTTAAAACATTTATTTAAAATAGAAATATTTCATACTATTCTAAATGTCTTTGCTGTAATTTTTGTCCAATTAATGTCAGTATTAAATCTATGTTTTAATTTCTTCTGAAAAACATTACTGACCACAAACTTTTGAACTTCTTGTAGACTTAATTAAATCCTCATTAAAGAGACTATTAACAAAAATATGACCATAAAAGAACAGAAAACTGAAATAGCAGAACTATGAAATAGTTTTAAAATTACATAAAGTTAACTTCGAGTTGTTTCACAGAAGATGCCAGGAAAAATGTTTGGTGGGAGTTCCAAACTTCATGAGTTTGTATGGGATCTAGGTCACTCTCACTACAAATATGTTGCACAGAGTTGCAGATGCAGTTGCACAATCTCAGTGGGTTTACACTTAAGTGAGAACTGAATAAGCTGATGAATGACCTGTTGTTTTCTACTGAAAGCATACTGTGGCTCTAAGTGAATGCTTTACAATGCTAAACACAGTTTAATGGGTCCCTAAACCATGTGAATCAAAATCTTGATTCTCTCTTCCCCAAATTGTATGTGGAAATAACTGGGCAACATTGAATAAATAGAAGATTATATTGAAAATACAAGTTTCTTTCTTGTAGGACCGTAACACATTTCATCGCTTTGATAAATTTAACTCCAAATACAACCCCATTGGAGAGTCCATCCTCCGAGAAATCTTTATCAAGACTGACAACCATGTTGAAGGGAAATACTTTGGGCACATAATCAAGGTATCAGCTCCATATAATCTCTGAGTTTATATGATAAACAGATGGTTTCATTTGGTAAAGTGCGCCCCCTGCTGATTGTATGTTGGTGCATTTCAGGAGGTGATGGCAGACCTGGAGGAGAGCAAGTATCAGAACGTGGAGCTGCGACTCTCCATCTACGGCCGCTCACGAGATGAATGGGATAAACTGGCTCAGTGGGCCGTCAAACACAAAGTTTATTCAGATAACGTGTGCTGGCTGGTGCAGGTGCCCCGGTTATTGTGAGTATTGATTATTAGAAGTATCAATGTAAAGTGCCAATTTATTATTTGATGTCTACAGTGGGCCTAAATCTTTGATCAGATTAAGAAATACAAATATTTACACTCTTGTTTAAAATTTGGGGGTTGGTAATATTTATTTTTTATGTTTTAAAATAGTTTATTCCTGTAATGGCAAAGCTAAATTATTTTTAGAAGCAATTACTCCAGTCTTCAGTGCCACAATTAAAACCATAACCGAAATAAAAATATTGTTTCCTCTACAGTGATGTGTACCACACCAAAAAGCAGCTATCTAACTTCCAGGAGATGCTAGAGAACATCTTTATGCCTCTATTTGAAGCCACAATCAATCCCAGCAGTCACCCACAGCTTCATCTCTTTCTGCAACATGTGAGTGAACATTTAATAATGTATTAAACCTTGTTTTGGTCTATGCTTCTGAGAAGTGGAAACATATTTCATTTCATATTCCCTTTTCCCGTTGTTTAAAGATCTGGCCTGGAAACTCATAGATTCAAACCCATAACTGGTTCATGTATTACTGTCCCTGTAAAAAGACGTTTTTGCCTCGCAAGGTGCTTCAGATAAGGAAGAGTCTATCATTAAAGTTTAACCTTTGTATTTAAATCAAACAAGACACTTCACTCCACAAAACACATCCATCCCTATTTTCCATTTATATAATAAATAATTGGACTGTCAGCAAGTATGACAAGACTGAATGTTGATGTGCTCTTCAGGTCGTGGGGTTTGATAGTGTTGATGATGAGTCCAAACCTGAGCATCACATCTTTAACCTGGACAGTCCAAAACCTGTGAACTGGACGGAGGAAGACAATCCTCCGTACTCATATTATCTGTACTACATGTATGCGAATATGACTGTACTCAACCACCTGCGCAGGTATTTGATGCATCCAAGTACAGTTTGCTTACCACAATACATTATATTATTTAAGGTAAAAAAAAATTACGTATTTTATGCTGATTCAAATTTTCTTTTTTGAAAGAAAAAGATTGAGTTAAAACCAATGTGTTTTAGCTCTAGGATTGTGATCGGTGTGATTGATAAACGTCACCTCTTTCTACTACAGGCAAAGAAACTTGAATTGGTTTGTATTGCGTCCACACTGTGGAGAGGCAGGACCTATTCACCACCTCGTGTCTGGATTTATGCTGTCAGAAAATATTTCCCATGGCCTGCTTCTGAGAAAAGTAAAGAATCTCTACATACCTCAACTGACTCATGGTTATCCTTGTGCATCTGTTCTGCTCAGATACAAAGAAAGTTTTTATGATTGTTTTGTATCAGCCCTGCCATATGTTACTATCACACCTTTACATAACAAATGCTTTTTTAAAAGGTGCCAATATTCAACAGTCATTCTAACATTGATATCCTCTCTTCAGCCTTGACCTATAGTGTACAATTTTGACTGAACAACACCATGTTTTTTTTCACACTGGATATTTTAGAGCTAATTTTCTTATCTTAAGATCCACTGCAAACCGTCAAGTGCTTATCGTTCCACCCAGAGCTTTTAGAGCAAGATGTTTGTGTATTTTCCTCAGGCGCCTGTGCTGCAGTATCTGTATTACCTAGCTCAGATAGGCATTGCCATGTCCCCGCTCAGCAACAACAGCCTTTTTCTCAGTTACCATCGAAATCCTCTGCCTGAATACCTATCCAGGGGCCTCATGGTGTCTTTGTCCACTGACGACCCACTGCAGTTCCACTTCACAAAGGTTACAAGCCAAACTATACCATCAGATATTAAAATGTTTTGAATTCTCTGTTGTTTCTTGAGTTAGGTCTAATGTGTTTGACCTAATGTGTGTGTGATGGTTCAGGAGCCGCTGATGGAGGAGTACAGCATCGCTGCTCAGGTGTGGAAGCTGAGCTCATGTGACATGTGTGAGCTGGCCCGAAACAGTGTGCTCATGAGTGGATTTTCTCACCAGGTGCTCACATCTACACGCACACCTCTGTCAGGAATGGTAGAAGTCAGTTTTATGTTGTTTAGTAAGATATACATCTTTCACTTTCAGTTCTTTTAGTTTTTAATAAATACATTTATTTTGAAATGATGCATTAATTGATTGAAAGTAATATTACTTGATATTGTAATATTTATTTTCATTCTAAAACATTTAAATAGTGGTTTTTAGCTGGGGTGTCGACAACCAAATATTAATTCTAAACAGTACTTTATTCCTCAATAAAACTCTCTGCTTTTTAAAAGGGAGGATAAAATAGTTCTCATATCTCATGTTGTTGTGGCAACCAATAAGATTGTGCATCCAAACACAGCAGTATATTGGCACAAGTTTATCTGTCTCTAGTCAGATACGTGCATAAGCAGATTGCATAACATGATCTCATTCTCTAAAGCCCTGACCAAAACTACAGTATATAAAAGCAAATATGACTCAGGTTACTTTACATTATATATGGCTTATTTTGCATTGAGGATATGGCTATGGTAAAATACACAGTTTTACCACTGTGCATCCTGAAGCCAAACCAATGATGAAGACAATAAAATTACAAGGAATCAAATGTGACTAATGCATGCAGATGTCTTGTGTCCAGGTGAAAAGCTATTGGCTGGGGCCACATTATCTCAAAGAGGGGCAGGAGGGCAACGACATCAGACGCACTAACGTTCCAGACATCCGAGTGGCGTATCGTTTTGAGACGCTGTGCGAGGAGCTGAATCTGATCACCCAGGCTGTGCGCTCAGAGGAGCTGGAGACGGTTGAAGAGCTTGGCTCCCTGTGCATGGGTGCAGGACCGGCCAGACGTTAGCTCTCAATTATTAACCAGCATAGAATGTCAGTGAAAGGTTTGTTAGAGGTGTACTGTTCCGTTTTGGTTGTGAAGTGCAGGTTTAAAGGCCTCACTGCTTGGAAGCAAAGAGAATTTGCACAAAGGAAATGCCAATGTTGTATTTGACAAAAGCACACAAACATTTTCAGAAACTGGAAACACTTACAGTGTCTGTGAACTCCTGATATCCAGTCAAGCATCAGGAAACCCCAGAAATCTCCCCCTTTGTTACTGTGGACCTTACACTGTCCTTAACCTGCAGTCCAGCATGAAGATCGTTGAAATGGTTTACACTGTCATAGATGATAAACATTTGGTGTCGCTTGTACACTTGCTCTGAATGCTAATAGCCATAAATTGTTCTTTGGCTACAGTGTGTGAGCTCAAGTACCTACGCACATCTCTGCCATGAGCCGTCAACATCTTGTCATTTTTAAATGGATTTTTATCTCCTTTATATTCTTGATTTTAACCGATTCTGTTCTAATACGTTTATAATTGTGATTATTATTTATTTTTTAGTGGTTGTATAATGTCGTTTGGCCATTTTTATGTGTGTCTGTAATTGAATAATTGTCAGTGCTATTTATTGTAAATCAGACTTGATAATATCAAAGTGAAGTTTATTTTTCCGCTGTATTCTGTATCTCAAAAATAAAATATCATTCTGAAAGCCTGTGAATTTAAACATTTGCACATGTACTATTTACTGTATCTTTTTTCAAAGCAGAAGTAAACTGTTTCTTGGGAATGTGCAAGACTTGCACAACAGAGTAATCAGTGAAACTATTTTTGCTACAAACCAGTGCAAACTGTGCTTTTTTTCCCCCTGTGCCCTTTGTCCCTCTAGTGTTGGGGCTGTAATTTTGTGCATTAAAACATTGGATTTATAATAATTTGCATGTTGGATCACATTGCAGTTTGGTGCAGATTATATATATATAATAAAACACCTATGTTTTTGGGTGTTTCTGAAAATCTGGGACAAGGATCAAGCAATACCAAAAGTTTAACTGAAACTGGAAGCCTTCTATTGTTAACTTTATACAAAAAAATAATTGTCGGTGTACTATTTCTTTAACTCGAAACCACCCAGAGCCCACGTGCGCACACGCCCCTTCCTCCATTCCGCTGCTCTCCTCATTTTGAAGCACAACGGTGCACACTTTTGTTGCAAAATGGCAATGAAATTGGCATATTGGGATATTCGTGGGGTAAGAAACAGTCGTAATTTTTGCAGCCCTGTTTTATAAACATGTTGCACAGTTAAACCATTAATGATTCGCATTCAATTTGCCTATTTTGTTTCATAAGTGCGTGATGCAGTGATCGCAGAAGAATAGAATCGCAGTCAGTGTGGTTTGCCACGTCTAAAAACGCGTAATTCTGCACGCGCTTGTTCAAATTCACATCTTTGGTTAATGTTAAGTCGAGAGAAATAAACTGGGCCGTCGGTCAGCAAAGTTTGATAACGCTACTGGTTTAAATGAAATCGTCTGATGTGACCCTTACCTGAAACGTAACACTAACGGGACATTCTAAAACGCTTAATGTGGCTTAAAGCACCTAAAAAAAATTAAGACACTTGCTGTGTTCTTTGAGTTCATAAGAGCTACAGTAAACACAAAGGCCCGGTAACTTTGGGTTAAAA
>JAUMHI010000046.1:7537428-7566743 GCA_032359435.1 Enteromius unitaeniatus
CTACTTCAGTTGTGTGTAATGAATCTAAAATATATGAAAGTCTAATGTTTATCAGTACATTACAGAAAATAATTAACCATCACAATATGCTAATTTTTTGAGAAAGACCTGTACAATACAAAAACTAAGAAACAAGTGAGAACTGTCTACACATTAAGTGCTTCAAAGAAAGAAAAATGCTGACAACACAAAGCAGGAACTTTATCTGTAACAACTTAACATTTGGTTTGACAAGAACAAACTGAAGTGCAAAAGAGATATACCACAAAGAAAAACAGAAAAAAATAGAAAACTAAACACAAAGCAAAACCGTAATGATACCACTCCTCTAAAAGACAACACAAATTAAACGAATTGTGATTTAACCATGTTTTGCATTTTACATTATTCAGATTAATCAATCTTTGTTTTAAACAGCATGTATCAGTATCGCTGAAATCAGCCTTGATATTACACAAATGATTGTACATTACCTTACAGAAAACCCTAGATCTAACTGCAAAACTCCAAGTGTAGATTTAAATTCTCCAGAATTTAGACATGTCCTCAAATCCGTCTTCGTTGTGAACTGCTTGAGAGCAAATATTCTGGACTTCCTGCTAGGAAAAGCTGAGGTCAAAGTCTAGTTCCTGAATAATAGTAAATCAGGTAGCAGCAGATAGGTTTTACATTTACATATTTGAGTACAAAGGTTTTGTCATTAATAGACAGCCATTGTGACGTGTACAACAAAGTGGCGCAGAGTGACCCCTGAATCAATTCATACACTTACGTCACACTAAATGTATGTTGCTGTATTACCATAACACATTAAACCAAGCGGCGTATATTAAAAATTATGTTCAAAATAAAAAAGTATCTTACTAATGTAAGCTCACAGCTCAACAAAACATTTAAACGATTAATGTCAGAACTTCAAGACACATTTTTAAATCCTCACACAAAATAGACAGAAAAAGAATTTAGTGAATAACCAAATCTTTTATTTAATACGGGTATGTACACTTTTGAAGACATGGCCAGACTGGCATGTTCACAAGGAAAGGGTTCACAGGAGGCTTTAGTGCAGACGTTGACAAAGACCTATACTGCAGCCCGAGCCTGAGTGGTCTTTGCCAGGACCTTCAGATCTGCAATGCACTTGGCGATGCTTTCCTTCTCCTGAAAGCCACAAACAAAACGTAAGATGGTAGAGAGAAGCATAAGAACAATTATTTCGTAGTAAGCACAAGTGCATAGTTGGTCTGAATTAGGGTGCCCCTGTTTTACAGTGCCATTGTTCAGAATGTTACATGTCCTTACTACAGTAATAACAGTAAAGCATGCATAATTATAATCAACTAAACCCTAAACCAAACCCTGTAGCATGTGACTCACTGTTGTTAAGCCATCTTGAAATAAAGGGTAAAGAATTCTTGTTACATGTTACAATTACTTCCTATTATGATAATATATTATGCATTCCATGCAAGTAACCACAAGCCAACCCTAATCCTAACCATACAGTAAATGCATGCAGTTAATTAATATTACTCAGTACTTAAATCTATAATTACACCTTAATAAGGACATCTTAAGAAAAAAAATGTAACCTGATTAGCACAAGAATAATTTTAATGACTGTTACATGTTTATACATTTAGACACTTGTCCCTCAAAATATCTTGTCCATATGTCATAGCAATTATGCTCCTAATGTAACTGAGCTTTGAGTACTAAGTCTCCATCTAGAGGCCAAGCTAAAATATTACTTAAACTTCTTGTATAAGTGTGTGGTGAGTGTGATTTCACCAAGTACAAGATGTTCATGGATCAACATCCTTGCTGATCCTGGAACAATATTCCAATCAACCAATCAGAATTGAGGAGTCATTTTTCTGGAAATATCTGTTTTAGGCTTATGATCAGGGTGAGGTGCTTCTACACCCTTGTTAATCAGCTATCATAGCCCACTGATTTAACGCATACATTTAGGGTAGGGGTAAGTTTATATTTTTGGACAGTAATGACCCAGGATCATGTTGGCAAAATCACGGTGACCATAAGTGTATACAGATTCTGGTCTAAAGTAGCATATATATTTTAAGAAAGAGAGAAAAAGTACCACTTACACTTAATTATTAATTAGAAACTTTCCAATAACAGGTCTGTAATTACAATTACATTAATTTGCTAATGTTAAGTAAGCTCACTATTAGGACAAAAAAAAAGTCCTTTAGTTCTACACAAATGCCTCCTACAATAAAGCATCAATGAAGTGAACATATTCCCTTCACCTGCTGTGGGGTGATGCTCTTGACAACGCTATCCTCCACCCAGTTCACCATGTGCTCCTGCTCCATGCGGCGGTGCAGGTTCTGAAGCTCCACCTGGTAGTCCAGCCTTTTCTTCACCTCATTGGTCACCATGTGCAGACGCTCCCTGTAATTGGTCTCCAGCAGCATAGCCACGTTGTTCTAATGAAAGATGGGAAGAGGAACGTCACAATCCTAGACCTAGTGCCACTGTAAAATGTTCACTGTAAATAATTCCAAATTTAGCAGATGCCATCATCTATGGATGGAACAACTTTTGGGTCTCCTCACTCTCTTGGCATCAAAGAGCATGCTTCTTCCTTCCACCCTCCACTGCTCTTTCTTCTCATCCTCAATGGCTTGTGTAAGGTTAGCTATGGCCTGATCCTTCACTTCCTGAGCCTTTGCCACTTTATCCTGCAGAGGAAGAGAGAGAAGCAAATATTAGTCAAAAAGGTCCCTTAGTTACATTCTTTGGGATAAATGTTCACAGCCTCAAATTTATTAGAACTTAATGTTTACTGTTTATCTACACAATTTCACTTCTGTTTCACACTTTCTGTACCTCATTGAGTTTATCGAGGAAGGCAGCCACATCGGGCCCAAACTTCTTAACGCCATAAATGATGATTGTGCAGACTGATGCACCGACAATTGTCTCATGATTGATTACGTAGAGTTCCTTAGACAGCAAGTACAAAAGCAGACCAGTGCCCAGCATATAAGGCCCTGCAAACAGAAGAGAACAAACCTGTGTATCAATACTTGCTGTTAACAGAAGAGAATCTTCTGGATGAAGCGATTATTAAATCAATCCACTCATCAAATCAAGGTAGGACTACACTACATATCTAAATAGAAGAGAACTGTGATATGCAGTTAGCAAAACATGTAAATGTTCATTTTGGAGCATGATAGATTTAATTATGACGTTTTTACATTTTTGCATAAAGACTCTTTGATCATTTGTACTCAGTGACATTTTACAAAGACAAACAGGACACTGGAAAAATCGTACAAAGCCGACGATCCCACCTGTCACACCGGTCTTGGGGTACAGCAGTGTAAAAAGCTCCTCTGGAAAGAGGCCATGTCGGACCTTTCCTCCCTTCTCGGGCAGAGGGGGAACTGGTGCAAGACTCTGGGAGGACTGGTGAAAGGAACGGGAGGCCTGAACCAGGCTGAGGAGTAAAAGAAGCATAGGGTTACAGGTCTATGGATGTCATTGTCTCTCATTTGTTTTACAGTTCTCTTCAACTACAGACTGACATACACAAAACTGACCAAAGAAATGAAAGATTTTGCTTACCAAGCGCCAAAAGACCCACTGTTTTTCAGTGAACGACCTACAAGAACACAGAGTAACAAAACAAATGAATCAATTCAATGTCAGCCATGAAGACCGAGACATTTCATTACCGCTAGGATGTTCTTGCATGTTTGATTAAATG
The DNA here is from genome assembly GCA_032359435.1 of Enteromius unitaeniatus. Taxonomy (NCBI): domain Eukaryota; kingdom Metazoa; phylum Chordata; class Actinopteri; order Cypriniformes; family Cyprinidae; genus Enteromius; species Enteromius unitaeniatus. The sequence continues at coordinate 7,541,174 of JAUMHI010000046.1, forward strand.
CAGCTGTGATTTTAAAGAACCAGTGGTTTGTTGAACAGTCAGTAAATGTTATTATATATTAAATGTGAATTATTACGCAGCTAATATGATAAAGTGGTCATGTTCGAATGCGGCATTAGCTTTCAGCTAACAGCTAAACTCAACACAAGGACATACTGAAAGCACAACAGCTCTAGCGTCGCTATCATATAGCAATCACTGTTTAAACATAAAAGCTGGACTTCATTGCATTTAAACGTCGTTACAATTAAAACGTGCATTCATAAAAGCAGATAAACACGTTTTTCTGCAGGTTCATGTGTGGCCCTTCACACCGCGCGGCCTAATGTTACCCTTCAACTTAACGTTCCTCATACAAGCGTCTATTTAATCAACACAATCAACGCAAACGACTAGAGTGCCATTCATTAGATAAAGCGCCCACCTGAAACGAGCACCAGCCTCGACAACATGTTTTAACGGGTCAATGTCAGGATCCCTGGCCGAAACGTCTCTGTACCGGGCTCTCTGTGCCCTTCTAGACCAAGGATGAGGAACTCTCGCCTCAGATATCGCGAGATGTTCAAAAAAACAGCGATCTGTCACATCCAGGAAACTGCACTCTGAGAAGCAGCCAACATGTGGCGTCAGTTCACCATAAAAACAGTAAAGACGACGTTGACGCTTGCAAGTTTGTTGCTAACATAAAGATTTGGAAATATTAATAATGATGATTAATATTTATAATAATATTAACTTTTTATATATATTGATTCTTGTTTATATTTAATGGGAATTTGCCCGCTATTGAAATATGAAATTGCACATAGAACAGTCTAACAATGTTTTTTTTTTTTACTGTAGACAATTTTTCCCTTTTTTACTTTCCGTTTCTACACCAACTTAAACTTCAATTAAGCATTTACTTTATTTCTTTCTTCAGCTCACATGAATTTGTTTTCATATAGGAACATCAACATGAGACCACTTAAATGTTTTTGCTTACATTTTTAAATCTTGCTTTGATGTGACACTGAATACTGATTCTGTGTTGTCTTTCTTCTTCTCTCCAGTCCCTCCCTTTTAACTTGTGCTACATTTAAGCAGCCAATATAACCACCCCTCTGGTTCTAATCTAAGGGCCCATCCGTTTGTGCCACCAGTTTCAATACGCATGGCTGCTGAGATAGAGGAACTCATACAAGTTGTGAGGTTCATCTTACTTCCTGTTAAGCAAGCAAGGCAAATGAAATAGACCGCCCTTTGTTGAATGAGCTAGTTTTCAAGGACCATGTAGGCTTTAAAGTGTTCAGACTCTGCTTTTACAATTATTTTGACTTCAGGGACTCACCTAAGAACAGGTACTTACAATTTAAAGGATGTAAATTGACAAATATGCTAAAACCTGTTGTAGTTAATGTTGCATTTGGCTTGTATGTTGGAGTAACTGTTTGAATGCAGGGTGCTTATTCAGTTGCAACTTGGTATTTGGTTCCAACTTGTTGATGTTTTAACTAAATGTATTTAAATGGTGCTTTCAGAAAGTTAATTGGTATTTAAAAAAATAGTTTTCTTATTTAAACTGAAAAGCCTATTAGAAATGTAGATTTTAAGTAAATGTAGTGCCTAAAAATGTTGCAGATCAATATATGGGAGTGTTGTAATGTGTGTCTTAGAGACATTTTTCATTTGTCAGATATCTGCATATATATATATATATATATATATATGAACACCGTCTGCATTTTAAAGAATGATTATTGATTCAGCTTTTTTGTTTCAGCTGCATGTTGCACAGTTCATGCCTGTTTTGAACAATATGACAACAGAAGTGAATGACTGGACACGCATCATCTTACAGTATGTTTAAATAAGCATGATTTTATATTAGTTCAGAAAAGAAAAAGAACACACAATAAGTGTGATCCACAACAGCATATCTGTTGCTTTTTTAGTTTTTGCTTGTTTTATTACAGCAGTTGTTGCTGATTATCTTCATTTTCTGTCAATTAGCTTATTTTGGATGGTCTAGTTTTGAGATCTAATGATATAGTACCACTAAAGGATGGATTTACAAATGTACATACATATTTATTGTACATATCCTCTTGTAAATTTGTATTCACATCCTGTATATTACTGTTTATACTTATCCATCTGTAAATTTCTATGGTCAATAACCTGTATATTATGGTCTTAGTGCACTCACTTGTAATTTATACCCCTAGTTTTCCCTATCATTGTACATATCACCTTACGTGCACTTATAACTTATACCTTTATCCTGCACTTGCTGCTTATTGCACTGCATTTCATTGCCCTGTACTTGTACATGTGTAATGAAAATAAAGTTAAATCTAATTTAATCTAATTTACAGTATGTTGTTTTTCAATTGCAGGATATTGCCACTGCAAGAATCATACATTTACACTGTGAGTTGACATTCCTGGTAAGCAAGCGGGGCAAACAAAATCTCACCAAGTTATCAACTTATTCAGAGTTGGAAAGAATGAAGGGTGCGGACGACATAAGAAGGTCACCGTCTGCAAATTACGAGTTTAAAGTGGAGCAGCGTGCCATGAAGCACAGAGAAATCGGCCATCGGAATAACACAACATCATGTCGCAGTCCCACCAGGGATCTGGACACAAGGCGGATTAAAAATGAACTGCATCGCAAAAGACAGTTTGAGTTCTTCAAAAGAAGACCAGTGGACCATTGCCTTGGCACTGCAGATAACAGTGCATATGTGCCCAGATACTCAAGGAAAACCCTGCATACACCAGAGCCTATGACGCAAACCTTAACATCAAGCAGACGGCCGTTGATAACAACTCAAAATGTAAAGCTCCAGAGAGAAGGCTTTAACTTCACAAAGCAGGTAGAGATTATTAACTAGGTCCTTGGCCTGTGACTAATTGATCACCAATATTATGTATTAAATATTAAATTAAAGCTGCAGTTCATAAGGTTTGCCTCTTTGTCACCATCTATGTTTGAAAACCTGAAATTGCAGTTCGTTGCGGAATTGTATTCGATGCGCGGGGTTGTGCACCGGCGCGGGTTCAGCGCGGATGAATCTACTGTTTTCAGGCTTTGGTGTGGCACTCAGTCACCACACCAGTGTGTATCCTGTACATAGTAATCACAGATTCTAGTCTAAGTCTCGGAATACATGACCCAAATAAGAATTTGCACCATATATTGCCATCTGAACAAGTAAGTAACAAGTCTGCCATGCTTTGTTCTGACCAACTGAGAAGAAAAAAGTGGATTTTGTTAAATCTAGATCCAAAATATTGATTTTATATCACTTTTATACAAAAAAAGTTATGGACTGCAGCTTTCATTTATTCAATTAAAGATTTTTTTATATTCTTTAATGACATCCTCTATAATAACTCTGATCCTGTACAATAACATTGAAATCAAATATCCAAATCCCAAAGACAGTCTCTGCATCTTTAATGAATGATGAACATGACCTTACGTCAGATGGATGGGATGTAACGTTACCAGTACTCAATTCGGTTCAGCTTCATGGGAAAATGAAAAAGAAACGAGGTTAGTGACAACCATGTCATGTCTAACATCACTTGGAATTAATTAGAGACAGAGAGTAGTAGTGAGATAAAAATGTCAAAACATACTTGTGTTATGCACTCCATATGTGCCACTTATATGTGGTAAGATGTGACAAAATGAAACATGACAAAATATTAGTAATATTACAGATATTATGTTGTGTTTATATTTCACACAGTTCTGCTTAAAGAAATCACTCAGCTCTCAAACACCCAGAAGACACTGCAAAGTGCCAGCATTCAGACTGAGTGAGTCACAATAGAGTTACTGTGTATTTTAAAAGAAAAAAAATAATTATAATGCATCTGTAATTATAAATATTAATGCAGCATTATGAACTTTCTTCCATTAGGTCTGGATTTGTTACCGTCAAAGAAGCAGTACGTAATCTGATGCCTGATACATGCAGCTAAATATGGCTTTGTTGTTTCATTTATTAACAAAGCAATTTTTCTCTGTTTGTGTTTTTAGGATGTACAACAGTTGGCTGACTATTTAGAAGTATGACATTTATTTAAAAAAACAGGTCTTCCTGACTGACTTTAAAATGTGTTACTAACATGAAATGTGACATCTCTATACAGGAGGCCTTACACAGAGAAGAGGTCCTTAAAAAGAAGCTCTCGAACCTCCAGAAGAGTGCCGCCACATTGCTGCGCTCTACAGAGCTCCTATGGAAGGTACATTAGTAAACCACTTCCTGTTGAAGCCCTGCAGCATCAGTTAGAGGCACAGATGCACCTGTACATTATGGAATCTAATCATAAACTCTGACCATGTGAACAGAACCTTTATACAGACTGTCAAAAGACGCACAAAATGATCTTTGTTATTTAAGCAAAATGAGACGAACCATATTGAAACGCAATCAGTCTAGAATGATAAACAATAAAGGTTGTTTGCTTTTAACAAACTGCTAAGGAGGCAGTTATAAGACAGGATGCAGTGTATGTACAGAAACCGAAAACACTCGCTTCAGTGGTTCTCTCTATTTCTCTCACTGACACATACATTTCCTTTTCCTCCCACAGACACGCAGTGACGAGGACTTGCTGAAGAGCAAGATCAAAGCTCTGGAGGCACAGCTGCAGGTTTGCTTTAAGGTAAGACTTGCGATGCTGCATGTCTGCTGCAACCTCAACCCAAGCTGTGGTTTGTTGTATAACTCTACTTTATTGATCTATCTTGGCCCCCTGATGAGTGAAAAATTACAAATCTTTTAATTATACAAAAATAAATGCTTTTTTCAGAAGCTTCCTCAAGATGGGATGAACAAAGTGGTGCTAAAGATGGAAAAACAGAGGGAGGAGTATGAACAGAAGGCTATGAAGGCTATTCAGAGGGCGGAGAATGAGAAGGCGGAGGCTCAGAGTAAGATGGAGTACCTCCAGGTAAGTCTCCAAATGCAGTGGTCAAAGTCTTCATGACAAAATGTAATACAGGTCAACAACATTACCTCCAAAATTTATATTTTCAGACTCCTCGCGGTGTTCCAAGAATTCAATTTTCATTCTCACTCTTCCCTTCCACCAGGGGGTGCTGCAGACAGCACAGGCAGAGTCTGACAAGTGGAAAAGGCTGTGTGAGGAGCTGAAAGAGGGTTCGGGTCAGCTGAATAAGAAAAAGGACGAGTGCATTGATCAGATACTACAGCTGCAGGGTGACTTAGAGGTACACCAAAACCCCTGTAACAGAAACCATCATGAGAGAATCAAAGCACTTCAGTGACACATTACAAGTTTTTGCAAAATCTGACAAACCACAGGCCCCTACTGTCTGTCCACCCCATTATAACTACACTGAAATATATAGGGGTAAAGCATGTCACTTATATATGTTGTGAAACTGAGAATGTGTCTGTACAGTGTTTGAAGGAACAGGAGGAGATGCTGAGAAAACAAACTGAATCTCTGCAGCAGGAGATAGCAGAGCTTCATTCTTTCACCTCAGAGCTGGAGGATGAGAACATCAACCTGAAAGAACATCTACAGGAACTCATAGGTGAGGGGAAACTGACTTTCACTTCACATTCATTCACATATTTCTATAAACCTTCATATTTTTTGCAGATTGATATCTTTCTTTATCTGTGTCTCTTTATTTACACACACAGGACACAACTATGAGTGGCAGAACAGTAGCTCAGAAATACATGAAGAAACTTCAGGATTGGAGGAGCTCCTGCAGACAGACAACAGCACTGGCAGACAACTGAGAGTGACTGAACATAGACTCAAAATGAAAGAAAAAAAGGTAAAGATCAATTTCAGATGACTCAAATTTAACATGAGGCAAGACACTACAGACAAAACCACTGATCAGCTTTGGGATTTTGCTTATGGAATACATTGGGGTTTTTTCATTACCTTTTAGCTATTTTTATATTACTATACATATTTTTATAGGCATTTTTATGGTTTTGTTCTGATCTATATTATAAATACAGAGGGGTTGTTCATATTCCCATTGCCTGATTTTTATATTTAATATGCTGAAAATATGAATTCAAAATTATTTCTGTAGAATATGTATTCTGTTATAACTAAAAACTGTTATAATAGATCAACATAATAAAAGCATTTTGAGCCTGTAGATATTCAGTGTTCAGATTTCAGTTTATAATAAGTATTTATTATAATTGCCTAATTTGCATTTTAACAACAAAACAGTATCTTAATGTACTTTAATGATTAATTTACATGCATTATTTTGACATGCATTATTTCTTTCTCACACTCATTATATATTTATATATACACATCTATCTATAGCCTATATGATATAGGAATATTTTTTTAGCAGTAAAATTGAGTGCACACAGTTGATCATACTTGGACTTTTTAGGGGGACAATAATATTAATGTAAAAAGTATGTATTATTCAGTTGTATATATGCATACATCGATATTAGACAGTTTAACACAGTGTTGTCTTGGTTGCTGGGGCAGTGCACAGAGCTGCAGACGGATCTTGAGACCCTGGAGCAAGAGTGTTACAGCTATCAATCCCGTCTGACCCAGTGCAGAGAAGAACTGAACGTACTGATGAAACGCCAGAACAACAGCAGGGTGAGATTCTACCAACATAACATCCATGCGTGACTAAAAATCTAGTGTTTAGCCTAGCGTTCCTGAATTTTTACTCTCTCAGATGAATATATTTTTAAATGCCTCGTATTTCTTACAGCTGCAGTTAGCCGTTTTTAAAATAAAATTTTACACTTTCAATTGGATTTTCATTTATAAATCATTTCCCAACCTCATGTCCCTGTACAGATTGGAAGTTGCGGGTCCTGGATCTGTCTATTTATCTTCTTGCTGCTCTTGATGGTAGTGGCGGTGGCAGCCCTGTGGTTGTATCATCCACCGGCCAGAGAGCACCTCCGCCTGTTTTACTCTGACCTAAAGCAGCGTACAGAGGACTACCTCATCCAGAAAGTTTCAGCACAGCATGGAGCCTGCTTTAGACCTGTGTGAAAAGAACAAATCCAAGTGTCTTCTAGAAATTTCTTTTTGGTTCATATTTATATTATTTTCTTCGGATTTCAAATAGATTTTTGTACATACATGTTTTTTTAAGGTAGCTACATATGATGTCTTTATTGTTTTGTTAAGAACTTTCAAGGTTCTTTATATTAATATCTAAACCAGACAAAACTGCCTGTATATATATATATATATATATATATATATATATTACTATCAAGTTACAAAACAAAGATAATAGAATTTCTAGTGTTAATACCGAAATCTGTGTCTGCATTATACACTTTATAAGTTTTAAAAACCTGAAATAAATTTACTGTGTACAACTAAGACTTGCATTTTGACATTGCTATTAAACATGTAATATTTGTATTATGAATTCTATCTCTTTTAGAAGTTAATTTCCAGATAGGGTAACAAACTTCTTTCAGTTGGCACACACTGAGAAAAAAAGGACAATACTGTTGTGTTGAATGGCTGAAAAAGCACATTGTCATGACAGGTCACTCTCTTTAGCGTTCCAGAGTGACCCACACATTAACGGAGATCTGACACAGCTTGTTTCAACACATTCACACACACTGCCCCTCCCCTTGCCCAACACTGCCTCTCACCATGGCTTCCTGTGTAAAGATAACCAGAGCCCATTAAAACATTCACTCCAGCCCAAAAAACAGTGATAATAGCTTGACAGTCGTCATACAGGGTGAGTCATTTCATATGCTTTACGGAAATGCATTTGTCTCATGCATTTAAAATTATAGAGGAACTGTCTGATGAATTACATCTTTAACATGATGAAAAACTGGAAGTAGTCACAGTGTGGCATACAGTGCAAGCCTGAGGTGTTTTAAAAAATAAGCTAGCTAAACTCACAGGCTCTACAGTTAAGTTTATTATTATTATTTTTTACGTTATTAAGGTTTATTATAAGGTTTTTATCCTATACAACTATACTATCCAAAAATACAGATCCGTAGTGTTGTTTGGTTAAACTAATGAAACGTGTATTTCTAGGTGTCCTGATAAATGAGGTCGTCTCTTCTGGTATGTTTGGTTGGATTATTTTTTTGGACTTCTGTAAATTCACTGAAGATCTGTGCCTTCAACATACAGAGCTATGGGGAAGCAAAGGCCAGCAATAAGAGAGTTATGGAGAGTTTGATAAAGGTATATAGATTATTTAAGAATATGACTAAAAATGAAATGTTCTCACTGATTGGTGCACTTGTCCTGAGAATGCAATGAAACAAATGTACAAAGAATATTGGAGAAAATGAATAAAAATGAATTGTATCTCTCCATCTGTCAATGTGTTAAAGCAATTTTTGAACTTCTAGATAATTTCTCGCTGTGACCTGAGTTTGATTCAAGAGGTTCGAGATTCAAGAGGTAAAGCTGTATCTGCACTGTTGAAGAGCCTGAACAGGTATATAGTTACAGACACACAACTCGGAATTAATGTATAATATAATAATGTTTTCATTTTCCTTCCTTCAGGCTTGAGAAATCTCACATGTACACACATTTAGAGAGTAAAAGAATGGGGAAGAAAACATATAAAGAGCAGTATGTGTACATTTACAGGTAATGAAACTTTTATAACGTCTGTTATGTACCAACACAAACACACAGTAAGTGAACATACCTGAATAGTACAAACACTAGCACTGATGATGATAAACGAATCCAGTGTTCTGTGTTCACAGAAAACACATGCTACAGGTGCAAGAGCAATACCAGCATCCAGAGTTCAACGAGAGCACAGTATTCTCCAGAGAGCCGTTCATCATATGGGTCCGTTCTCCCACAACCTGTACGTCATAAACGTTCCACAGTTCTATTACCAGGAAATCAACTAGCACATTATAGCACAGTAATTCCTCTCGGATACATTTCTACTCAATCTGACAGGTTGTGTTATTTATTTACAGTGGTGAAGAACTTTGTCCTTATTGGTCAGCACACCTGTCCTAAGAGTGCAATGAAAGAAATGGAGGCACTTTATGACATCTTTCAAACAGTCAAGAGGAAATGGAAAACTGAGGTAAACCAAAGTCACTGGATAGACTGTTTATTAATTCCTAGATTTTATATGACTTGCTTTTTTACCTTTCTTATCTAGAATGTGATGTTTCTGGGGGACTTAAATGCAGCTTGCAGCTATGTTACCAAGAAAGGACTGAAAAACGTGCGTCTCAGGAGTGACCCAAAGTTTCACTGGCTGATTAGAGATGAACAAGACACTACAGTGCGTGAAAAAACACACTGCGCTTATGACAGGTCTGTTTTTCTTAGCAAATCAACACAGGAACAATTGACTGCTACAAGGATGACATTATTTTGAAAGCCATACAATTACACCAGTTCACGATTTTTGTAGTGACTTCTGGATTATTCCAGAAAACAAGCTCTATGAACAGAAATAATACACTATAAAAAAAAAACACCACCATAAACACTATCTACAAGTTTGCGTGAGAATAATTTGCAAGCACAAACACAAAGATGCTTTAAACGTGGACTAGTGAAGTTGCTTTTTTTCAGGTTTTAGCACTCCATAGCCTTCTCAGTCTAAACTACAGTTTTACAATGGCATACCAGTCTATGTTAGATGGTTTAATATTCAAATCTTTTGTGAAAACCCCTTTTAGGATTATTATTCATGGAAAAGAACTAATTTCTGGAATAGTTCCGGAATCTGCTCAACCATTCAACTTCAAAGAAAAATTCAATCTATCTGAGGAAGAGGTAAACAGCACTGGAAAAGTTGATTCATAAAACGTATTAAAAATATTTAAAATTTCTTTTTTTTTTTTGCACTTAGGCTTTGGAAGTCAGTGACCACTATCCTGTAGAGGTGGATCTGAAAGCAAACCATCGCTACCTCATGCGTCATGAACTGTGAAATAAAATAATCTGTGAATATGGTGAACTGATAGCACAAGAACATGTGAATAGAAAATAAATTCTTTATTCTTATATTGTATTATGCTGTTTTATGAAAAACAAATTGTTTACTACACTATTTAAGCCACTTTTAATATCATTCATTAAAATTTAATTTACTAAGTATTTTAAATTAATGCTTGGTGCTCTGCTATAGTGTCCTGTAGTTAAGTTGCTAAATAATAAACATAATGTCCACAAATTGCCTGTCTCACCATTATTCTATGATATATAATCATTTTGGACAAACAGCCACAAAACTGTCATATACACATTTTTCATGTTGCATGTTTTGATAAAGTACAAGCTCTTGTGTGCTTTCATTCTGTAATGTCACTAAATAATTCACACGATAAAATCGACTAAAACTCACAGCACTACAGTGGCTCACTAAAAAAGAAACTTATCAGAATGGATATCGAGCATCTTGTTCCTTTTAAAAACATTTTACATCATCTGATGGAAAGCCACAGCAGCGTTGCGAATAAAATTACTGTGTAACTCATGCAGAGGATGCATCAATTTAGTAGATGTGTGGTGTGGTTGTGCTTCTGAAACCACAGCCTACAAAATGTCATACAAAGCCGTGTTCCTGCTGCACACACACACACACACACACACACACACACACATACGCGCATACAGTAAGATGTACATAATAGTAATCAAGCAAATATAATTTGACATATTTGATAAGTTAACTTTTTATATTTTAACAATGGTGATTTAAATTGCATGTTCGTGTGACTCATGTGTTCTTGTTTAGTAACTAAATTCTGTGTTGATGTTTTTTTGCCATGACCCTGTTTGAACAGGAAGCAGCTATGACACGACGTGGTAAGCAACACACACACTCATTTTGCCAAGGTGTAAAGCATTCAGAGTGTCTGTCATGTTTGAATCTGATTTTGTCTATATGGGATGAAATCAACTACTTTACACCTCCTGCTGTGTCAACAAGATGGATCAAAACATTGCTGATATTCTAAATGATGCATTCAAAGGTAGGATTTCTGTAAAACAATCTTTTTTTTAGCGAAGCAGGAAAAAATTATCTAGTCATTTGCGCATATCGTATGATCTCATTACTGGTACTCCAGAAATATTTTGACTTGTGGAATAAAATTTCACCTGCTGTCCATAAAAAGAGATCTCAAAGTACCTTATTAATATAGAGGAATTTTCTGATTTGATATTTCGTTTTCACAGGTGTTTAGCCCATATTTAAAATTGTGCATTGATGCATTGATGCAAAGAAAATGTTTTTAAACTTAATGGAAATTGTACTGGTATTTTCTGCCAGGATTTGATGTTTTCTACAGATTTTTTTCTTACAGTGTAATTGTGTGTACTTTTTTTTTTTTTAGAAACAGAGACAAACTTTGAGCATTTGAACTTTGAAGACGACGCAGCGACCGCACACAGCATTAATGTACCTCAACATGAGCTAGACATGGAGGAGGACGACAATCTTGGAGAATCCAGTGGATCTAATTCTGAGATAGATTTAGAGTGGACGAATAGGGAAGAGGAAACTAAACACTGTTTTGAGAACAATAGGAACTTCTCTTTAGACGAACAAAGCATGAAGGCAGGATCTGCGTTTTGTGGTTCATGGGATGACAACAATGCAGTCGAAAATAAGACACAAACCCAAAAGCAGCAATTAAGCTTCCACGAAGAGGATTGCAGAGAGAATGAATCTGAGCTACATGAAGACATCCATCAAATAAGCAACAAACGAGCTGAAGATGTCAATGTGCTGGAAACGGTTCTCCCAAAAGGAGCTCACTATGGTCTGGATACAATGAGCACATGGACTCAGGAGGAGGCTGCATCTCATCTACCGTCCTACCAGATGGTAGATCAATCTGAAAATGAGAGCTCAACATTAAAAGAGGAAGAAATGGAGCCTGACAGCACTGAGGAGCATGTCCTTCAGTATGCACCAGATGATGAGCAGCTCAATCATTTTAGTGACACACAGTCAACATCGCAAGACTGGCCAATAGCTTCAGTGGAGGTCCAGTCAATGGAGGAGATAAAAGAGTTTACAGAAGAAGATCTTGAGGACCATGACGGAGACGAGGAAGGTTTAGCAGAGTATCCTTCGGATCTGTCTCAAAGTGACAGTGGAGACAGCAGTGATGGTCCTGACGGTGAACAACTCAATCAAATGGACATCAAGCAAGCTGAGGTGCAAGCTGTAGGCTTTGATTGTTCTTCTGAGACAAAGAACCCAGAAGAACCTCTATTGCCTTACAGTGATGAAGTCCATAAGTCAGATGTATATACGGATCCTACAGACATGCTCACTTATGTCAAGAATGAGGATCTGCAAGCGGAGACAACAACTGGGAAATCTGATGATGACTCATTGTTCCAGACAGATGCTGAATATCACAGTAAGATTCCAAACATTGGGGAAAGATCTGATTATGGAATCTCTGAAAATTTTCAATCTAATTCCAATGAGTCCTACACGAATGATCAGCCTGACTATGACAGTGATTTCAGCAGTGATGGTGAAGACTACTGTAAAAACCAAGAAGAGATACCTAAATTTATTTCAAATACAGTCTCAGAAGACAAAAACACACCTCTCCAGAAACAAGAACAGAGCTTTACAAAGGACGTTGCTACAGACTGGGACAGAATTGAACATGAAGAAGTGGATGAGGTGGTCAAGTATAGTTTGAAACCAGAGAAGTGTAATGTATCCAGTATTCTGGCATCTCGTGGAACTGTAATGGAAGGTTTTACTGAGATTGATTCATCTAAAAACATAAGTGATTCATATCCTTCAGTGAAAACAGACCAGAACAACAAAGAACATTACAGTGAACATACAGAAGTGTCAGACACTGGAGAAAATATCAACACTTTGTTACCTGGAATGTTTTGGTCCCAGGAAATTCTGAAGCTTGATGAATATGACTGGGAAATTAATGGAGAAGAGGTGATCTGTGATGAAGAGGATAATTACCTGGAAGAGCTGGAGAACGAAGGAGAGGAAACCGAGAGAGACTGGGAGAAAGAAAAGGCAAGAATTGAAGCATTTAACAGATACTACGAGTCTGCTGAAAGCGAGGAAAACAAGGGTAAATGCTCATTTGTAAACCATCTTAATTTATCACATTTTCACAACATTTTTTTACATTTTGGTTAATTCTTTCCCCAAAACAACAAAAACAACAACAGGGAGAAGCCACAAAGTCACATTTTGTTTGGAGCCAGAATCCTCTCAATACGAGGAGGACAGTAGCAGGTAAGACAGATTTCACAGTTTGAAACTTTAAAAGAAAAGTGTTTTGTACATATACTTTAGTGCACCATACAAGCTTGTGAATTTGCATGTGATATTTCCACACAGCAGTGAAGAGGAACCAAGCACAGTAGGTTGCATCAGCGAGTTGCATCCTCCAGAGTCCAGTTCAATCAAACAAGACCAAACTAACGAGGAAGACAGCTGTGAACCCTCAGACATCAGAGAAGATATCAGCACCCTTCTTATGGATGAGGACAACATAATGCTTGATGATTATGACTGTGATATTAATGAAGAAGTTAAAATCTGTGATGACGATCACGATTTCTTGGAGAAGTTAAAAATCGAAATAGAGAGAGACATGAAGCAGGAACAAGCAAGAATGAATGCATCTAACAGATATTATGAAGGGGATCAATGTGAGAGTAAGCGCTGAAACTTTCTTTAGAAAATTGTTCAATTGTTTGGCTTCAGTAAGTTTTTTTTTTTTAAATCTAGAAAAAAAATATGATTAAATTAAGCAGTTTAACCAATTTCAACATTGATGACAGTAAGAAATGAGCCCCATGTCAGGGCATGCATGGTGTTAGCATCAAGATCATGGGTTCAGTTAAAAATAATATGTATATTTCTCACAACAGTTACAGACAGGACTCGCAAAGTTATGTTTCGCCAGCAGTCTTCTCAAAATGAAGAAGATAACGATAGGTAAGATGGATTTCATTCAGCTTCAAATATCATTCATATTACAGATTTGTAAGTTTGCCATTTATATTGTCCTACAGTAGTGAACGGGAATCAAACACAGAAGATGACACTGCCAGCATCCTAAGGACTGAGGTGAGGACGTCAGATCATCAAGCAAACAATAAAATGATCAAATAACAGTAATTAGTCATTGTCTTACTGCTATTCATGTTTCAGGACTTAAGTGATTCTGATGAACCCAATGAGAGACGCTTGTACACAGCAAGGTACAAGGTCTTACCAAAGAGTGTACAAAAAGCAGACATGCATCTGAAGAAACAACCCAAGAGAAATAAGGTAAATATTAATTGGCATGAAATTAAAGGAATAAATGCTCATGGTACACTTAAGTTATGTATGAATTTGTCATAGAAATGCCAGTTCTTATGCTGCCATTATTATTCATTCATTTTTCATTCTATTCAATAATGAACAATTCAAGTAACTGTATCAGCTTCAAGCACAACAGCATTAAAGCCATAAAGCTAATAATCTAGGTTAACAGTTCAGACTCTCACCGAACTCTGTTTTGACCTCTCTATAGTGTCTTGTCCTGCTGAGTTCAGTGTTAGCCGCGAGTCTAGCGACGGCAGTGGGTGTGGTTTCTTACTGGTGGGCCACAGACAGCCTGGACTGGATCTACTGAATTCACATGAATCCTGGATATTCACCATGATTCAAAACGCACACACAAAATCAAAGCCTCCACAAGTATAAAACAGTGACACAAAATCTCATGAAACAAACCAGCACACTGAGACAAAACCAACTTTATTTCCTTACAGTATGCAACCTAATATTGTAATGTTTAAACAGCGCTTTGAAAAACAGCTTTAAAAATGTTTTTATATCACTTAACATGGTTAACCCTCTTTTCTTATGTAAAACCACATCTAGATAGATTGATCTTCCTCCTTTTAACTGGGAAAATGATACATTTGCAGATGTACGTGGTCTCTGGACTCTACAGGAAACCTGTACAAACAAGCTCTTTCAATGTAAAACTGACCTGGAAAAACAAAACAAATAAAAACAATTCATACTTTTTCAATCCCTTTATCCTTGTCTATATCTTTTATTGCCATCTTATTTGTCATCCTATTAGGTTGTCAACAAGCTATATTCCGTAAACATGCCATGCAGTTAATGTATTTTTAGGTCTGATTATTATTCTGTGCCTAGTTCGCTACAGCATAAAACATATCATAGTGCAGGTTACCAATTCTAGAAAATTAAAACTGATATTATCTCCTCTGACCATCACCAGGGTTCCTGCAAATATTAATAGTACCTCCAAAAGTATGTGTCTCTTTCCGTAAGTGCTTTGACTTTAAATGTAGCCATAAAAAATTAATTCATCTTTCCATCCTACTGATAAGAAATATATAAGAGGGAAAAAGTACCTGTAAGGCATGCTCAGCTTTCTGCTATCTTTTTCTTTGGCTAAAATTATTTTCTCCAAAGGAACCTTTAAATTTAAAATGTCCATTAAATGCTTACTACGAACACATGCCCTGATTAACTACTTGTTTTCATAACAGTCTCGTAATGCATTTCATAGACAATGTAAATAAACTAATATCTCATACACTAAAATGACAGTTTGAGGTAAAGTGCACTAGATACTGCATTAGCTGTGGTGACTATGCAAACTAATAAAGAAGAGGTGCCTTTTTTGATTTGAAGATCCATGACAGTAATTGAATACACGCATCTTTTCTGCTTGTGAACGCACACATCCTCAGCCTCCATGCTTTTTAAATTGCAATGTTAATGATTCTGTCTTGGTGCTGCCACATTTTTGTTTTTCGACACTGAAAACGATTCAAATGGCCACATACATATCCACATCAGCTACATCCAGAATACTGATCTGTACAACAAACTCCAAACTATTTCAGACCAGGCCACATCCTGTCACTGAAAGGCCCATCTCCGGTAACCGAAATAGGGGATGGTGCTCCCAGTGTATATTGGTCAGAGTCTGTATCCGACTCCCCCTCGGCCAGATATGGCCTGAGACGGGGGCACACTGTCCCGCTGCCTCCACCAAAAAAACCCAGACTCACCGGAGGCACATAATCCTCTTCCCTGGCCCAAGAAATGCTAAAGCCACTAAAAGAGCGATCTAGTTCCTCATGATCCACCGAGGGAATGGAGATGGACGTGTCGCTCTCGATGACCACCTGTTTCTGGACGGGTCTCCTGGACCTACGTAAGCGGTTGATGTCCGCGTTCTCATGAAAGGGTGGAGGCGGGAGGCGGTACAACAAGGGGTCATCCGTGCCTATCGGTGAAATTCCTCGGCTGTTGTTCCAGAGAGGCACACTGAGGGGATGGTCATCCTGCTCATGCCATGAGCTAGAGGGCCGATACTGGCTATCGGTGGGAGACCCTTTGGGACCAGGATAGACAGGGGACACACTCTTTTTATTGTCATTCTCTTTCTGGTCCTGTGCTTTCTCACTCTTATCATCTGGGCTGTGGTAGGGAGGAGCAGGGTAAGGGATTTTAAAGCCTAGGAGGGCTTCGGTCTCAGATCGTGGGATGCCCATATGTGTGGTGTACACGCTGACCAAAAAGTTGATTTTGAGGTCCATTGACCCTACCTGCACAAGAAGAGACACACCAAGGCCCTTTAGCACATTCTTAAAAATAAAACTTCATAAAAAGAACCATTGTCTTTGTAATGGTGTGTGCACCCCAAATACATAGGGAATATTACCATCACATTAGACGATGTTTGCGATATGTTTTTGGGTCACTTTTCGGATACAACTAGACATGTTAAAAAGCTCTTCACTGATTGGCATGTATGACAATACATCAGAAGTCAGAATTTTTTAACTTGCGTATAAGATTTATACTTGCACAAATTGCGCTTTTGGTGTGCACAGATTTTTGTCACTATAAAGAACGTTCTGTGGCGTGGAAAAGTTCCATATATGCTGAAGGTTCTTTATGGAACCAAAGATGCTAATAAAATTTTATGTAACATGCTTCACCTGCTTTTCCATCTTGTTCAGACGTCCCATCATGCTTGGGTCTTCAGCCATCTCCATGTCGCTTTTGGGCTTGTCCTTTTCTCCTGCCGCTGCTCCCTTTCCCACAATTTGATCCACTCTAGTGATCCAATAGACCATCACTTCCACACATAGTCAATACACCCTCATCCACACTGAAATTCAGTGGTTAACTGTGCACTGTACCTTGTCAAGTCAACAGAAATTAGCTTCATGGAGGAGAACTTGAGCGTGCAAATGCAAACATAAGTCAGCAGGTTTGACATAAAAGGGAATATGATTGAGGCCTGATTTGCTGAAAGTGAGTATATGCCATATTGCATGCTACATGCAATACTGCAAAAGTGTTAATCAGCATGCATTCAGCAGGGACTTGGGACTTCACGCATCGTAGAATCTTGGAAAGGTGGCTCTTTCAAAGATGCAGCATTACACTAAGATGAATGCTCACAATACTGCAGAAATATTGACAGCAATGTTGGGGAGAAACAAACAAAAAATGAAAAAAAAATTCTATATAAAAATGGGATTATTCTAAAGAATCATTTGGCCTTACATATCAAGTTTGATTCTTTCAAGCAAGTCTTTCTACTTGATACTTTTGCTCTCAAAATTAGCATATTAATTCCAGCTTCTGCCTCTTTTTTCTTGACAAGGACTGCATTTATTTAGATGCAAAAGTCATTACGACCACATCAAATGGAAGACTTTCAGACATTAGCTCCAATTAGCCTCAGAGCTAGGAGTGAGTCAAATAAGCGTAGAAAAGTTACAGGTGACAAGGAGCTTTAATAGCACAACAGAGTACTGTGGTCAGATGAGATGTTGTCAAGCCATGTCAGTAAAAACTAGTTTTCCTCTCCTGTCCTGTCAGCTGTTACGCTATGCTCATATCACATGCTCTTTGATAGTATGCACGAATATGGCAGCACGCACTGTATCATTTCATATTAAAGTGGTTGATGTTAAGCAGCGGAAGCTATTAAAGTACTGTAATAGCAGCCATAATAACCTCTCTCTCTCTCTCTCTCCATATGTATAGCTCTATTTAGCCCTTTATGCCTTATATAACATTGGTCAGAACCTTTTTATTTTGTTATTGTTAACCAAAACTTAAACTGAAAGTTTAAACTGAAAATTAATAAACAAAGATTAGGTGGGTTAAGTAAATTAATAATAACATAGCTTCATCAATTCAAGTGCCTGCGCTGTATATTGGTCTACTATTTTGTTATTAAAAGAATATTTTTTTAAATGCTGTTGTTAGTATTTATTTGTGCTAAACTAAATAAATAATAATAATATAGTTTTGTTAGTGTCATCGTAATTGGGATTCATTCATTCATTCAAATCCAGTAAATTATTACAAGTATAATTATACATTTAATTATAAATTGTATTTAGAAAGATTTTGTGCCCTTAAAGTAGCTTCCCAACAATGTTAGTCAGACATACTGCATCAATGGCAGGGAATTTGACTTACATAATAAATAATGTAGGGAAATAAATGAAAAATAATCCAAAAATGTCACCGGGTTCCATGCCTTATGATGCTTTGTGTGTAATACACTGTATGTTTAAGTTATTCTCTCTTCTTTAAACCCTGGGGCAACATGCACAATTGCCTCTGTCCCCCATTGTACAGGCTGCATGGTCACACCATAGTATGTTGAATTATTGTACAGCAAATCACATTTTATTCATCATAAACTAATGTTTCATACATTCATAAGGAATGTATTATTTAGGGATAATTATATATATATCCAAAATCTAAATCTTTTTAAAGGTGAACGTAGATTAATGAATTAAGAAACAATCCAACCAGTTACAAGTGACAACTTTTCCCTCATAATTTAAGTCATGACGCTGCAGTTTATAATCCAATGCTGTCCAATAATAAACCCATTCAGCCCGGGAACGCTTATGGTGAATAATTACGTACTTCTTGTGACGAGGGGTCGAGAGTGCAGGGGGACCAACAATCAAATCTATCCTGTCAAGTACACAGAGAGAGCATGGATACCAAGCATCATCAAGTAACACATGGAAACCACTCCCTGTTCCACAGTGAGGACCGTTGACAAATAAGAAAGCATATATTCCATACATGTCTGTTCTCACCCACTTCTAAGAACAGGGTCTCATGTTTACATGTATGACAGAAATGGTTTTTGCTGTTTGGAATATATTGGTATATGTGTGGATGTCATTTCACAACATATATGAGGCTTATTTGAGAGAAAAGGAGTGAATCTGAATTCAACTCATTCTGAATGACACAAAAAATAAAACCACTGTGAATGTGATTTGGATCGAGCGGTGTTGAAGTCTCATCCTACTTTAGACAAATATCAAATAGTGACCAACAGAGGGTGCTGTTCATAATTCAGCTACAGCTCTTGCCAAATACTGATTGACTGCTGAAGCAGGTGGATCCTGTCATTGTTAAAAGGTTACCGTAATGGTGAAAAACTTTGTGATGTGATTCTGTTGTTCTAGACAGACTGAAGTCTTGCCTGGATTGAAGGTTTTTGACGCGTGATAGCATGTCCAGATGGCCTGCTGAATACTGCTCGATCACATCCATCACATCATATGGCCTGAGGCTCTCTTTAAATCTCCTCTTAGACACCAGGAACTGTATGACACTGGGAAACGAAGAAGACTTTAATTAGGGTGTACAACTACTACAACCATATCTGACAATTATAATTGAAAGCAACAGTTATAGAACTTAAAGAGCCATGAACTGATAAATCAAAATTCTTTTGATGATTTGGTATACAAGACATTCTGTAAACATTCTGTAAGTTCCGTTAGTCATCAGTGACCTGGTGCTGCGTTTGCATGTGGATCAATGGCCAAACTACATTTTTGAAAATGCCTGCATTCGTATGGACAGGGTCTGAAAGATGATGCTGTGGCGACTATATTGGACCCAATGCAACATTCCACAAGAGTGGTCACTATTGCATTGTCTATTATTAGAGATCGTTTAATTTGCAATGGCAATTTAGGAGATTTTAACCTAATACACAGCAGCATCTCTGTAGGAAGGCTGTAGGCTGTCCAACATATATAACTATTAACCAATCATAGCAGTGGGCATTTACTTTTGAGTCTACAATGTGCCACATCTATTCAAACTGGACAGAAAACAGCCTATTACTTCTAAATGATGGATTTTGTTATAAAAAGCTTGATAACATTATAAGTGGACCTCAGAGAACAATTCATGGGGGGAATTCGTTTTATTCTGTTTTTAACAATAATTGTAATTATGCTACGTATAAAAAGTATTTATACCCCTAGTCTTTTGTAGCCTGTAGATTGGTGCCTCTTACCAGATTGCTCTAATGGTGATCTTGAGTCCCGGAGACAGATCTGGCACAAACTCACAGGGATAACCTCCATCATCCCCAAAATCTTCTGGAAGACTTGCCTCTACAACACACAAAACAACAGGCTGCTCCCAATGTAAAGAGTCCTAATGCTAACAAGAACAGCCCTGTGACAAGATTAAAGATTACAGGAAGCACCTGCCATGACAGACATGCTCAATAAACTGCACTCCACATTATACAACAGTTAGTTCCAGTGGCTAAGCGGCGTTCCAAGAGTGACATTTACTGTAGTCCAGCAGCACTGTGACTTTTAGTATTAGTATCACTCTGCCCGTCTGTGTTCCTACTGTTCTCAAGTTGAAGTTTTGTGAAGTTACTTGAAATAACATCTTTTTTTACAGAACTGTTGTATAAAATCAATATCGCACTTGCAAATGGTGATGTTGTTCTGAACATCAGCATAACTGTAGGAATGAGACTATGCCCAGCTATGCTGAAATTCAGTACAATAGTTGCTCATGTGATATTGCTAGAGTAAAATCCACCATAGATCATCGTACAGGTTTGAAACGACATTGTGATTAAATGATGACAATTTCAGTTTTTGTGTGAACTGTCCCTTTAAAAGCAGATGGTATCGCAAATTACCCCAAAGTAACTTTAACTGGAAAAAAGCAAGCACTATTTTCCTAAATTGAAACTAATTTATTGCACTCTTCAGAAGTGCTCAGCGGAAAAAAAGTATTTGATAAAGCATGGTTAGATTTTGCGGCTGTGAAACTGATATCCCTCCTAATCTCATGATCACTATGTCAGCCTTAGTCAGAAGCTTCAGACATGCTTAAATATATTAATGTGCATTTGGAGCTGAAACAATAGTGTTACTCATGCATGAAGCACTTACCAGAACCTTCTAGCCTGAGCATTTACCGCAATAGCACATGTGAGAGAATATTTTAAGCACCTGACGAAATCCAACAAATTCAAACTCCTAAAAAATGCTGGTTAAAGGGTTAGTTCACCCAAAAATGAAAATTCTGTCATTAATTACTCACCGTCATGTCGTTCCAAACCCATAAGAGCTTTGTTCATCTTCAAAACACAGAGAGAGCAATCTGTCCCTCCATAAACAGCAATACAACTGAAATGATCCCAGATCCAGAAACGTGGTAAAAACACAGCAGACTAAGCACATGCTTTCACCTGAATGTAAATTAGATGATTACGTCAAATACGTTGAGGATGTCGGAAGACGCAAGTCACGGGAGAAGAGTAAAAATAGTATTATCATAGCAATGCAAAAGTGAGGTTGAGCCACTTAATATGTTTCTGAATCTGGGATTATTCCAGTTGTGTTGCGGTCTAAAATATCTTTATTTGTGTTCTTATGGGTTTGGAACAACATGACGGTGAGTAATTAGTGACAACATTTTCATTTTTGGGTTAACTAACCCTTTAACATGTAAAGCGGGGACAAAAAAGCTTAAATATCAAATGAGTGTCATCCTTATGTCATTTGAATGTGGACGTGACAGCCAAAAAAAGCATATCCTATTCAAATGACATACAGTAATGACCAGCCAGTCGAAACTGCACTAGACCAATTTCTGAAAACAGACTTATTTTGTTCATAAGCTGAGAAATTCTTTCATGCAGGTTAGTGCAAAGTACTTGATGGAAAGTGTTTCATTTTCACCTTCATGGAACACATTCTGTCATGGGATGGAGCATGAGACCGATATCCAGGCTGAGACAAATGAGAAACATTTTCTTTGATCTACTGTCACACGTCACCGTCAAATGGTTGACAGATAAGGCTAACATAGCTGTTGTAATTACTATCCAAGCATCAGTGAAGAAATTAACATTTTATGTGATGCTTCAAGTGAGATGAAACTTTCAGCCAAGCGTTCATGACAGAGAGTGTTGGATGATGGGCAGATCTGTAAAGATATGCTGCAGCTTGGTAATTAAGGAGCCATTTTAAAACATGCATAGTGTTTCTTTAGCAGACTGGTGTTGAGAATTTTTTTTTTGGACTAGTGCTAAAGAGATGCAGCCCCAGACAACATAATTTGTCTTACTGATTAAGCCCTCAATCGCTGCCAAGATGTGAAGAGAAAAAGATAATGTGACAGATAAAGAGAAAAAAACAGAGAGAGATGAGAGAGAGATGGTCAAAGAGGACAATGACTTTAACCATGCAACTGTTCAATGTCATTATAAATGACATCAGCATCAGTTTTGGGTCCTGTTTATAAAAATCATTTATTTATAGGAATCATCAATGGTCAGTATTTGGTTTTGAAGGCTTTAAAGACCTGTATGCAGATTATTTGTTTAATAGCTTTGAAAATCTTTGTGTGGAGTATGGCCTCCCACGTTACCATTTTTTTTTAGATATCTTCAGGTGCACAATTTTGATAAGGAGAAATTCCCTCTTTTTTCTGCCCTTTCCCCAGCCTCGCCTTTAGATAATCTTACTCTAACTTTTAACCGATTGATCTCCAAAAACTGGAGAACTTTTCATTGAGAAGCCCTCGTCTTGCAACTCAATCAGCACTTTATTTTTTCCAGTAGAGAGAAATGAGAGAGAATCCGATGAATGTGCAGGAAGTGAAACACATAAACTGGATCCATTCATACTGTATATATATATATACACACACACACACACACACACACACACATACATACATATATATATATAAACTGAAGTTGAGCACTGCAGAGCACAAAACAGGATGAGAGAAACAGGGGCGAATTCACTAAACTATGGCACTGTAGCAAGCTGTATTTTAGCGCAAGAAAACTACATCTTGTCCACTAAACACCCAAAATACATCTTAACTGACAGTCTTTCCAGGGATAATATGGTAAGATCAGCTAATGTTCCTGAGCAAATTTTATTTAGCATAAAATCTTTAGGTGTTGACACTGTTGCCTGATCTGGAGTTCCTGTAGTGAATCAGATACTAAACAATACAAATGCAGTAGCATGTGCAAAAACAACAACAACACAATCAGCAGATGCAATTCAATTTTTACTAAATTCCCTCTAAAACATTTTCAACGTGGATTAAATATTTTGTCAGGATCGAGCAACTAACAATATAAACCTACATCTACTGCAACTGTAGGAAAATCCAGAACAGGCTTTTTTAGACAATAGTACAATGTTGCACTGAAGATATATTGTTTGAAACATTTCACTTTCATGTGTTTAAGCGAGGGGACTAATCCTATGAAATACAGATCAGTTCTTCTGTTGGGCTGGTTCTTTAAATAGAAACTCACACCTGGCGTCTTATGAATTCTAATAAACAGACTGTCACTGACACCATCTTTAGTGCTACGACACATTAAGTAGTCCAGAATGGCATCTGGTTCTGTGCCAGGAAATTACAAACTATTCTTGGAGCTGTTGAAGTCTCACAAAAAAAAAGAAAAGGAACCTATGCCAAGCAAGTATTTTAATGTACAAATAAATGTACGTTTGGAAGCAGCATATACTGTACTTTGCACTCAGCGTGTATTCTAATATTCCTATGTATATGCGCATAACATTTTCTGACCTTCAGGGTTCTGCCGAGAAACTCCTTCCTTCATTCTGATGGCGTGTTTTGCTTTGTTCCGGTCTGTGAAGCTCAAGCTCTTGGTCACTTTGCTTGGACTCTCCTCTGCCTTGGGGGTCTTGGCTTCCTTCCCCCCGGGGCTCTTAGAGGGACTGCTTTTCTCTTTTAAGCTGGGCTTACGACTGCACAGCAGACACAATGAAGCACAAAAGGACAAACACAAAAAAGCAAAGGAAACAGACAAATCATCCTGATCCCACACTTATAAGTATTTTTCCAATGTGGGGATGGAAACCATCCAGTGCTAAAAAGAAAATACTTTTTTATATAATACTTAATTATATTAACAACCATACACTGCAAAACAAGTAATTTTGTATATCTAGAACTCATTGAAATTTCTTTTTAAAGCATACAGTAAATCTTGAAACTTATGAATTAAACAATAAAAAAAATAATAAATTGGTACTAATCAGAAAAAAGATTAATTCAGGATATGTTCCCCTCTGCATCTAAATCTATACATTTTTAAAATTATATTATTATATAGAAGTATACATGTACAGTGGGTACGGAAAGTATTCAGACCCCCTTAAATTTTTCACTCTTTGTTATATTGTTCATTTAGTTATTCATTAATGTACACACAGCACCCCATATTGACAGAAAAACACAGAATTGTTGACATTTTTGCAGATTTATTCAAAAAGAAAAATATCACATGGTCCTAAGAATTCAGACCCTTTGCTCAGTGTTTAGTAGAAGCACCCTTTTGATCTAATACAGCCTAATACAGTCTTTTTGGGAAAGATGCAACAAGTTTTTCACACCTGGATTTGGGGATCCTCTTACATTTCTCCTTGCAGATCCTCTCCAGTTCTGTCAGGTTAGATGGTAAATGTTGGTGGACAGCCATTTTTAGATCTCTCCAGAGATGCTCAATTGGGATTAAGTCAGGACTCTGTCTGGGCCCTTCAAGAACAGTCACAGAGTTGTTGTTAAGCCACTCCTTGGTTATTTTAGCTGTGTACTTAGGGTTATTGTCTTGTTGGAAGGTAAACCTTCAGCCCAGTCTGAGGTCCTGAGCACTCTGGAGAAGGTTTTCGTCCCTGTACTTGGCAGCATTCATCTTTCCCTTGATTGCAACCAGTCGTCCTGTCCCTGCATCTGAAAAACACCCCCACAGCATGATGCTGCCACCACCACGCTTCACCATGAACCGGTGATGGTTATGAGCAGGTGATGAGCAGTGCCTGGTTTCTCCACACATACCGCTTAGAATTAAGGCCAAAAAGCTCTATCTTGGTCTCATCAGACCAGAGAATCTTATTTCTCACCATCTTGGAGCCCTTAAGGTGTTTTTTTAGCAAACTTCATGCAGGTTTTCATGTGTCTTGCACTGAGGAGAAGCTTTCGTTGGGCCACTCTGCCATAAAGCCCCGACTGGTGGAGGGCTGCAGTGATGATTGACTTTCTACAACTTTCTCCCATCTCTCGACTGCATCTCTGGAGCTCAGACACAGTGATTTTTGGATTCTTCTTTACCTCTCTCACCAAGGCTCTTCTCCCCCAATAGCTCAGTTTGGCCGGACGGCCAGCTCTAGGAAGGGT
>JAUMHI010000046.1:7573250-7602817 GCA_032359435.1 Enteromius unitaeniatus
ACTGCAGTGGTTTTGCCCTGATTCACACCATTAAAGAGGAAAAAAACATGATGTGATTTGCGAGATGTGGCGCTGTGTGATAAAGTTAAATGTCAGGGAATCTCGACCATCACACAATCAATGAAACAATCTTTCTGTGAAACTGGTGCAATGTTTTCAATAAGTAGAAAACAAAAACCTCAAGAGAAGAAGTCAGTTTGAGATGATAAAGGTGACAATAGAGCTAAAGGTGCCTGTTTCATTCTGATTTATAACATACTATTATAATTAGTAATATAACTATTAACTATTAATATAACTATTATAATATATTAACATACAGCAGATGTAGCTGCTGAGATTCTCTGAATTATTTTGAAACATGCATCGCTTTACAAAAGTTAGTCTCTGGCCCAGAGTCTGTGTGAATCTGCCTTTTTGAACTTAAGCCATGTGAGAGTAATAAATTACGCAGGATTTCAGACTCTTCAATTATCCAAAGAAAAACATGATAAAGAAACCTATATGCTACTCCTTTTCAATATATTTGTATTGATTTCAAGACAAACTTTTGCTGTCCCTCTATAAGATCAAATTTGAGTTACTGTTGACTGCAATGACTGCAATTTGTCAAGCATAAAATACATCCTCCCTACTAGACTGCTTCTTGCCTCAGGTATTAATATTATATGTCATAGCAAAAATTAATCTGCTAATTTTAAAGAATCTAACAGAAAGAGATCAGTAAAACAGACTGGTCCTAAAGGGAATGAGGCCAGAGTTCAATAAAGGAAGGCTGCATTTATAAAGGTGAGAAACAGAGGATTAGAAAGTCAATGGTACGTAAATCAGCTCAAATGAGAATCCTCACAGGAAATCTAATCTTTACTCATTAGGCATGGACAAAAAATGCTGAGCTGTACAGAACCAGTGACATCAGACACCTGAAGTGGCTTATAGGAGCACATCACATTATGAGAAATGATTGCTCTCTTTTCTGCTCTCAGATGGTTTGGACTTTAAGGCCATGTAGTGGCTTCAGAGGATGAGGAAGCCATTTAAACTTGACATTAATACAGCTGCTACACTTCAGTTTTATACTTCACTGATTGCTGATGACTGACTGTACTGTCTTCAGGGGAGGGACTTTATAAACTTTGAAGCTTGAAAGTGTGAACTAAGAAAATCTAATGTCTACATCTGCTGATGGCCTGTCTCCTGGTAGCGCCTCCATGCTCTGGACACAACTCTGACAGACACAGCAAACCTTCTTGGCACAGCTCGCGTTGATGTGCTATCCTGGATGAGCTGCACTACCTGAGCCACTTGTAGACTCCGTCTCATGCTACCACTAGAGTAAAAGCACTGCTAGCAATCAAAAGTGACCAAAACCTTTGGTGAAAATGTATGTCTTCAATGCCACAAAATCATTGTAATTTTGATTTAGTGCAACAAAAACTTTGAAACAAAATTTTTTGAAATGACTAAAACTATTTACTGTCACTTCTTGTAATTGTATAACCCCAGTTCTTTGAGTTGTGAGTGTATATTGTTGTGTATAACAACAGAATATTATATTTTTGATTGCATTAGCTGCCAACAACTGACTAGCAGCAAAATGAAGTTGCATATACAATAAGGCACAACTACTCACTCGCATATCAAAGCATTCGCCACTTCTAAATATCTCCTTGTACCCTTTTCTAAGCTTGAGAAATAAAGGCTTAGCTGAGTCTGTACAGCATGCAAAGTGCTATCTCTGCATTTAATGCTTGTGAAAGAGAGAGAGAAAAAACACAAAGTAAGAGGCCAAAGTCAGCACACTGCTCTGCACTCAATGTGTGTGTGTGTGTGTGTGTGTGTGTGTGTGCATGCAAGACCAGAGTAAAATAAGGATGGTGACTGTATAAATAATGTATCTTCAGCACTCCCATTCATGTCTCAGGCTGAAGTGGGAGTCTTCTACGAGGGTTGCATGACCAGTAGAGCGGACAAAGACATTTACAGCCACTCAGAAGATTAGACAGCTCATGCTCCTGCATCCATGACACAGCCTGAGGTTATGATGCTGCATTTTGACAGATTGGTTTATAGGCATCATAAGAGATATATGGATCTCAAAGACATTTTTCAGTCTAACAATTTTGTTTAATTTTCCTATTTAGTACAGGAGTATGGTATCGGGAGCAATCCATTCTTGAATTATTTGCAACTTGAATCAGCGTTTTTTTCTAAAATCAACACTAGAACCATCAATCTTCATATTCCTTGATGAATATATTCTCCTCGAAAAAATTACTCTCCAAATTATACAAAATCATAACCAATTCAAATTAAACCATAAAATTAAATGGGAAGAAGGCCTTTCTATTTGCTCCTGATACTGACTTCTGGACTCAAATTTGTAAAAATATTCATTCTATGACTAAAAACACCAACCTTCAGCTCATACGGTCTAAGACTCTTCAGAGAACACTCTACACTGGGAAAAGGCTGTCTAAAATGGGATTCACATTGCAAACTTGTCTGGACAATATTGTCTGGACACATATCCACGCCACATGGCACTGCCCACCATTAAACACTTTTGGAAGTCACTAAATCCCTATCCCGCCTCCTTGGCTGCAGCATCCCATTATCCCCATCAGTCTGTTTGCTAGGTGACTTATCAGCTCTCGATCAGGAAATAGCAATAAAAAGGATACTACTCGTAGCTTTAGCCATCGCCAAAGAAAAAGTTTCCACAAATTTGGCAATGCTGACACTAGTCATAACAGCAACTGTGATACTATGCTATGCAATGTTGATTCATCATTTATTAGAGGCACTGCCGTTTTCACTTTTACTTTGCAAGAATGAAAAAAAGAGAAAGGGAAAAAACATTTGTATATACACCTTGCCTAAAGATTCAATCCAATCTCATCTCTCCAACTAAAAATACTGAAGTTTGTACGTGTTGCAATTTGAAACCAGTTCTATAAGATCTTACATTTTCTAGTGGGCTCTATCACGACCCAAAAACAAACAAGGCCTTTTACAATATAACAGCCTGTTATGAAACAGGACCGTTATCATTACTAATATCATTTACTTGAAGGACATAAAAAAGAAATGTAAAGAAAATCTTTATAAGACCTGTTGAACAGTCTAAACTGTTTCAGCTCCCTACTTAACAGAGAGCATTATTTTAGGGTTATAATGATTACACAACATCCGGCTCAAATAATTGTAAAACTTGTAGAAATGTAAGAACTTCAGTTTATCCTGTATGATCTTATTTGATTCTCTTTAAATTCCTATTACAATCCTTCAGGACAGGTTACAAATTACTACCGAAATGTTCATTCGTACAAACGTTTGATTAATATAATACAGGCCAAAGGAAAATAAAATAAAGCCTCATAAGGATTCATAACTTGCATTATTTAGACAGAACATTTTTTAAGGAAAGTTGCACTGAAAGTAGTGAACTACCACTGTGTCTACAAAATCATGTTGGATGTGCCAGGTAGTCTTGCATTTCATCAGTAGCCTAACGTTACTGCTCATATTTCATTATCAAACACTACATTGATTTACTTTCCACACATTAACAGTCTCTACAGTAAGCTAACTGTACTACATTAATGTACCATGGTACAGTATTTACAATAAAGGCTAACTCACATACCCAATCTTAGTAGCACTTGGTACTTCCGTGTTGTGTATTGTTTTGAATTAAGAAGCACTTTTCAGTTGCATTTGACTTAATTTTAGGTAATGTTAAATGTCCTATTCGTCCAGTACTTTTTTCCCTTATCCGAGTGTATCGTGTATTTTTAGGAGTGGAAAAGGACTTAGTTCTGTTCGAACAATTTAGATTGAATCGTGAAATGTATTGTTACTTCCGGTTCATTATAACCGACCAAAAATAGACAATCATGGTTTTGATATTAACAGTACACATACAATATAACACACACGAAATACTGCAATGATAAAGCAAACATTTTTTGAATGATTTTTAAGTCTCGCCCATGACCGCCACTTTTAGGTCACCGGGACAATGTAAAATCCAATAAAATGTTAAAACACAAGTAGCAATATAACATTATTCTGGTTGTTTAGCTACTTTTGAACGCAAGAACAGGGGGGGGGGGGCTGTATAAACAACCCTGGATAACGCGCGAACTCACGAACTGCCTTCAGCCATTAATTTACGCGAATGTTACGTCACCTTATTAATATTCATAAGTCAGACTAAAAGGGTCTGAAAATAAGTCCCCTCGCTTTCCAGATCGTTCTTACACCCCTTAGCCTCAGCAAAGAACCCAGCAACCCCCTGTTTGCATGCCACCGGCGTAGCCGTGAACCTCTGGCACAGTTTATCCCCTTGGCAAGCAACACGGATTTGTTGCCGCGGCAAACACGAGCGCACTGCCGCGGTACTACAGGAGCTGACCGGTGCTGAAACCGCTGCCTAATGATACCCTGTGCACCGAGTCTTCAGTGTGCATCTTTAATAATCTGTGAACACTTTCCATCGACTGTGAAACGCTCGTTTGGCGGCCTGGCTCTGAATGAATATTGACGTTTGCTACACAGACAAAACTTTTACATATTTTCCCACTCTTTGATTAACGCTCTGCGACAAAAGCTGCAGGCAGGCAGCCAGGCCGGCCGACAACATCTCAAACTTTCTGCATTCCGGGCGGTGCAGCACAGCAGCATCTCTGTCGGTAAAGGTGGGCGATTCCCACGCCATGCAGAAACGCAAATCACGGAGCACATACTCACACATAAGCGTGGTAAATGAACGCCCAGCCGCGGGGTCTTTCCAGCGCATTGTAAAGGAAATTTTGCAGTTTGCGATAACGCGCGTTTCTTTTGTGAGCGACGCTCCCCCTGGAGATGCTGGACCTCGGTCTGCACAGGATGCTGCCCCGTTTTGTGCTCTCGGAACCGGCGATAAGAAGTGCCCCGTCTCGGCTCGTCTCCGCAGCCCCGGGGTCCAGTCCCACAAAGCCGACTTTTATTTTCTTCTCCCCTGCCGGGGGGTGATAAACTTCACCGTTGGCGGATTTTTTCCCCATCCTTACAGTTTGACACATCCAAACGAGTGTATAAAGTAGTCGTGGGCAGACATCGCGGAACCGGGGTGTGTTCTGTAGTGCGGTGGTCTCGTACTAAAAGCCAATTGAAACGCTAAGGCGAAACTGCAATGGGTAGTCCTTTTATATTTATGCCTTCCGGCTCCTGCAAGAGCCTCTATACAGTATTTATTGTTGCAGCTGTCGGATTTTGGACGAAAGGGTTTGATGTAACAAATTGTTTGCAAGTAGTAAATAATTAGAAAGCTACTTAAATCATTCACGGAAGAAAAGGAAATAGAACTTAGCAATGCTAAAATCGTATTGCCTCCACACAGCACAACAGAGACGAGCAGTAGGTTATTCCAGGTCGGCCATGTCAGAAAAGGTGATGTTTACCATTACAAAATCTCATAGAAGGGCTGATTTCTGAAACTAGACAGTCTATAATTGAAAAAAAATGTCCCATTGAGATGATGAGGGTGACAATGCCCCTTTGACCAATCAAAAGTCGTGGTTTAATTGAATGCTCAACAGTGTAGGATGTTTCATTGTCTTGACCTTTCTCCATGCCCACTTATATATACTATAACAGTTATGTAACCCGTACTGTGCTGTTAATCTCTTACAATGACAGCTCAATAGTAATATATAAACATATACTCTTTTATTTTGTTCAATATTAGTAATGCATTAAATACAGCCTAGAGACAAAATTATGGTTTACTCCTGTTAGACTGAAGGGCGCTTTAAAATCACAATATTATCGGGTATGAGGGTGACGCACTGAGCTTCAGATTAGGGCAATTTTACCATATCCTCTTAATTTTATGCTTCTGGCCCCTATTTAATGCAAGCCATTAGTTTTACCTAAAGGTGCATAGCTGTACAGAACCAGTGACATCAGACACCTGAAGTGGCTTATAGGAGCACATCACATTATGAGAAATGATTGCTCTCTTTTCTGCTCTCAGATGGTTTGGACTTTAAGGCCATGTAGTGGCTTCAGAGGATGAGGAAGCCATTTAAACTTGACATTAATACAGCTGCTACACTTCAGTTTTATACTTCACTGATTGCTGATGACTGACTGTACTGTCTTCAGGGGAGGGACTTTATAAACTTTGAAGCTTGAAAGTGTGAACTAAGAAAATCTAATTAGATTTTCACAAACAGACCACAGAGGCATTAAGCAGAAGCTCGGTAAGACTGCAATCACCTTAGCAACAAAACAGCATTGTGACATTCACCATTTGTGATATTTCTGACATTTTACCAGCGAATCAGGTAATAGAGTAAACTGCTTACCTCATTCTCCCCATTAGTACAAATCTCAAAATCAAAGTAATGGCTTAAAAGATTACAATACTGTTCAAAAATCTGGGGTCAGAAAGATTATTTTAATGTTATTAAAAACAAATCTTGATTTAACGCAGGTCATTAGCTTTACCTGAAGGTGCATTCTTGGAGCATCTAAATATAGATATTGCATTAATTCGGAAAGGAGAGCTTTATACAATGCTTTTAATTCATCACTGAGTTTAAAAACAACTGGATACATGTGTATATTACCATCAAGATGAGTTGATAAGAGCCATTTAATGTAATTTATCATTACCAGTTCAGGACAGCATGAAGACAGAGACATCACAGTCAAACATTAATATAAACTATAAGTTAAATATATGCAGATGCAGATTAGATCTACTCCTTCACTCCACCAGTGAGGTTTTGATTCAACTGCTCTTATTAATTGAAAGGAACAGAATTTATACAATTAATAAAACAATTTTAAAATGAAAGAAAAAAAACAAATAAGAGGTACAGACCAAAAAAATATTAGGCCCTTTGTAAGCAGGCTTGATTTGTAAGCACCGTTGAATACGTTTCTCTCATTGAGCTAAAAAGTACACTTGAAATTGAGTTAAAAATTGGCAATAATAAACTTAAAATAGTACTGAAAACAGGAGGAGTTTAAAGCAAAAAAAAAGCAAAGAAAAAAAAAAAACCATTTGAATACAAGCATACCATGTTTCAGCTGACTGATTAGTGATGTTAAATTAATCAGTCATCACTTTTGAAAGGGGCAGCTAATCGCACAATAATGGACCGATTTGGTGCAGAAACCTGAGATTTTAATATACAGTGATAGGAACATGCTAATGCTAATGCTACGTCTTTGGGTTTTACTAGATTTAGGTCTATCATACAGAAATGATAGGTTTCATGTGGAAATTATAAAACATAAGCAACAACAAGGACCTTCAAAACATACAATTATCACACTGCACAGATTCTGCGGATTAAAAACACTTGTTTCCGGGTTTAAAAACCATTTGCTTTGAGGACCAAATAAAATGTTAAAATCCAATTCAAAAGAAATCAGCCTTTTACCAACACTAGGCTTCAATTTGGATAGATACAAGGAGAAAGCTAAAACCCCCACTATTTATTAGCATAAATTCAAGTATTGTTTAAAATATTTTATCATAGTTTTAAGTTGCAGAGTCTAACTTCCATGCCGATATGTAACAGACAGTGACGTGTTACGAGCTACAATACAAACACGAAGAACGCTGCATTCAAATTTCAGTAAGACATGATGCTTTGTTGTATTATTGTCGCTAGAGAGACCTTATTTACTCAAATCTTTTTTTTTGCATCATTAAAATTGTGTCAAATTTGAGCAAATACGGTCAGCTGTCAGGACTACCAAAGTTAACATATATAACAATATATATATAAAAATGAAATGCAGACTTTGCATGTTACGAAAGCGGTCACATACCAGCTCAAACTAATCCAGGAACACCAGGCCTTCTCGGTTACTGACCACACAGCTGAAGTTAGATTTTTTTAAATAGCAAACACAATGTGAAAAAGCACAATAAAGTCTCCTAACCAAATATACAGAATGATAGATGTACAATATTATATGTTTTAACATTATTAATACTCTTTAAATTATAGCACTGCTGTTCCTGAAGAACATATGCGTATCCTTCTGATACATACATATATATTTACCTAAATACAAAACTTCAATAAAAACCATACTATATCTATTGATTCTTCACATGATTCTTCCCTTTGCATTACTTTATCTTCTAAAATGTACAGTACTTTTAAACAACACTGAAGAACACAAGCGTTTTTTTATTGTGCTTTTCCGCCCTAGGCAGCTCCCCAGAACAGTCACGCACTGTAACACAGCATTGATTCATGTTTAAAAAGTGCTATACACCATTTGTTTTCTCCCAGTTGATCAATAACGGTTTCCACCTTCGATATTAGCATATTGATTGCAGTGAAATCTTGTATTTTGTATGCAGGTCTATGTTTTTGTATTGTTTGCGAAGCTTACAGCTTCTAACGGTTTCCCTGTTATTCTTAAAATGCGCGGTTGCTAAAACTTGGTGTTAAACAGAATTATGCAAATTTTAAACACAAACACGGATGAGAATTGGGATTTTGAAACTGGTCCGTGTAGGCTGGAATGATTTCAGTACTTTCGTAATACCTGATGTGAGTGAGAGAATCGCAACAGCTCTCTGAGGGCAACACTTCCCATGACACAGCGCAGACACACGCATGCTAAGCTACAGTAATTGCACATAATCACCACGTATCTGAACTTGACGTCGCCATCCAGACCAAGCCACCCGTACTTACTGACGCACGTTTGCAGCCAGAGGCAAAAGGAAGAGATAATACAGCCTTTTACAGTTTTAGATTTAGCCATTCACATGCCAGTCCAGATCCATTAGGAGACCAAACAATGTAGCAATGTGGGCAGACACTGCTAGCCAAGATTAGCATCGTTAGCATTAGCGATTGTTCTCAGCTGCCGGAGCAGGAGATAAAGGTGGTCGGACGGTTCTCATTCCTCGTCGTGTTGACCTCAGCCAGACCTCTCTGGATGAGGCTGGCTGGGAGTTGAGATGTGCTGAGGCATGGTCTCAAAATGTTAAGCCAGTCATGATATCTCCCAGCATCTAGAAGGTCTGAGAGACAGACATCACCTCATTCAAAGATCTCCGTCGGATGGGGGTAAACACAACCTGAAGAGCCTGTGTTGAAGATTAAAAAGAGTTTGGTTACTGTAGAAGTTCTATTCAACTTCAGCACCAAACCAGGAATAATCTTAACGTTAAGAGTCAGTCATACCTGGGGGCACCCGGTGGCATCTGGTCCATTACTCTGAGATTTTTGGCAGAAATCTCTACTCTGGTGCCCTGTGAATAAAGAGACTTATTATTAATGGTTGGAAAGCTATCAGAACAGCTTAAGTACAGCAATTTTTACGGAAGGCAAATATGTGTATTAAGAATACAGTAGTCATCATTCGAAGTGGATCAAAACCTTTCATCAAAGCTGTCCTAAAATCAGAAACAATAGCTATTCTTGTCTTAGGACAACTTTGATGAAAGGTTTTGATTCACTTCCAATGTTGACTACTGTACAGTATATGTTAAACTGTAAGCAGTATCAAAACGCTTCTGACTGGCATCAACTAGATGGTTTGACTCAATTTTGGTCACTTAGATGAAAACTTTAAGAGTCAACGGATGCAATACGTGCCTACACACCTGCAGTGCTTAGCATATGCTCGAATATATCTATACATATGTATGGGCAAGTAGTCTGAAGAATGAAAGAGTTGTTGGTTATTCTAGCAGCAAACTAGTAATATGCACTCAGATACAGAAAAAACTACATTTCCTGATGAAACTCTTTAGCATGTTTTAGAATATAAAAACTGACGTTTAATGGCCATTACAGTTTTAGGGGAAAACATTGGCACACTTTTGACTGTATATGGCAATGCCATAATGCCTTACGGATGCAACAGCATCACCTATTGGCCAAATCCAAAGATATATCAAAACGCACATCAGCTTCGTAACTACTTTTGTAGTCTATTCTCTCATACAACATGCACATCATAAGCAGTACCTGTTTGCGCATGATGTCCATAGTTTGCATTAGGCAGCGAGGCATGAGGCCGTGGTTTCTGGATAGAGTAACAGCCTGCTCCAGTGACACAGTCAGAGTACACCTACACAGAACAAAACCTTAGTCATGAGGCACTTTAGACAATCTGTTCTAGATTAATCTCACTGTGGCAGTAACCTACGGTACCTAATCTGGATTAGATGCACATTTAAGCAAGAAATAAATGAAAGTCAAAATAAAATATAGTTTACTGCAGAAACTTGACTGTGGTTCCAGTTCAGTAGTAAGAGGCTTAAAGATAAGAAGTGTGTTTTGAGCCATCACTCAATAAAACTCAATTCCATGCTTGACTATTGGATCTAGAGCAACATGAAAACAACATTTCACTGCAGATACCTCTGCATCCCAGTGGCACACATGGTGATGTGACAGGCTCCCAGCCGGTTGCAGAGTTCAGAGGACACCACAAGAACACTGACTCCAGAGGGCTGACCCGCAGAGCCAGGTTTTACATTCATATACGTCTGCATGAGCCGACAGAGGTCATCCAAGGTGTTCAGCGGCCGGAGGAGCTGGAGATTCAAATAATTCAATTCAACTTTTTGGTTTTAAACTTTAATAAAATCTTTCATTACTATTGATTGTGATCTGTACAGGAATCCGTCTGTAGGTTTACTCATTTTGTATTTAACAGAAGTCTCTTATGATCTCAAGGCTATATTTATTTAATCAAAAATATTGCTAAAACTGTAATATTATAAAATAACACTAATAGTGTAATATATAAATATATGTGTGTGTGTATATATATATATATAAAAGAATTTCTTTAATGACAAAGCAGAATTTTCAGCAGTCATTATTCAAGTCTTCAGTGTCACATTTTTCTTCAGAAATCATTCTATATGCTGATTTGGTGCTCAAGACACATGTACTTTTGTTATTTTTAAACAATATCAATTTTGAATTTCTTTTTTGGAAACTCATATTTCTTCAAGATGAATAGAAAGTTTAAACAAATTTAATTTATTTAAAAAATACAAATCTTCTGTAGCATTTAAAATAATTGTAAATTGTAAATAATTATTGATCAACGTAATGCAATCCTCCTGAACATTAAAAAACAAATCAGCTGATCAAACAATTGAATGACAGTACGTAAGCACGTTACCTGGTCTATTTTCATTGCAGTGGAATTTGAGTCTGAATTTGATTTCTCCAGGTAAAAAGCCCTAAAAAATAGAAAAAAGACCATTTAAACAATGAAAACATTAAATCTAAAATATATTGCATAAATTGTTTACTTAATGAGATGTTTAACTTATATGTTAAATGTTTTATTTTCAAACTATGTTATTAATTTATATAAATAGTTTAGCAGCTAAATTAAAATCAATCAATACATCAAGTCAAGGTCCCTTGGTATGATGGCCAAATGTACCTGAGTTTGCGGTAATAACCTTTGACCTTCTCCAGTGACAGAGCATTTGTGCGCTGCTGAAACTCTTCCATGGCAACAAAATCCTGAGACAACACACCTTCTGGCTTCTCCAGCCCTGATAAAGATGAAGACAATGCAGATGAATGGCATGCCTTGCTCAGTGCTGCACTTCTCTCCATACACCACTAGATAGAGCCCACAACTCATAAATAAAGAAAGCAGAAGCTTCAATAAACTATAAATGAGCGCTTCAGGATGACTAATTCTGGGCTGATACACATCTAACACTCTCTCTGTACACTGTGACATATTATTAGGCATCCTTTAAAAGACTACAATTTAAAACAGTTTTAAAACAGGGCTATATTTGAATTTAAGGCATAAATGCATGATTTTATAATGCATCAGCTATGTCACAAACACTAGTGGAACGACCTTGCTCCCTACATAGAAAGCCATCTTATAAAGCAGGACCCTGAACATCCTGGAACCTCACAAGTGACAGATCTGGAACACAAGTCATTTTCATATTTCATAAGAACTCAAACTGATTTCAATTGTTTTGGAAATTAAGTTTTCTGATACCAGGCTTGCATGTTGCATAAAACACTAAGCATAAAAATACATAGCATGAACATAAACCAAATAAAATATTGACTGCCATTACTAGGGTTATTATTAAAAAAAATAAATAAAAAGTAAACTATTAATCTTTGTGGGGTTACTTGAAATAAACACCACCTGAAATAAACAACTTTATTTCAGCTGGGAGCCAAGGAATGATTTCTCTACAGATAACTAGAAATAAAACTACCAGAAAAAATACTGATTTATTCTCGTCACATTGCATTTTGGGATAGGTGTTTCCTCTAAAGATGTATGCCTGGCATCTTTAGAGGCAGCATAATTAAGAAGGCTACATTTTTGAATAGCCTACAGTGTGCCCTAAAATATAACCACTGTAGGCAGCTCGCAAAGTTTTACTGTAATGTGCAAATGAAACACATTTAGAATAGAAACCATCATCTATCTTGTTTCTCTTGTCTGCTCCCACCTCTAGTGAAGAGGACTGATTGAAGCTTTAAAGAGCCTCCGTTCTGCAGTCTTGTTGGCAGCTCACTAAAATGACAGCTGTCCAAGAACATTGTCACCCTGATGGCCTGCCGACTGCCTTCCACCTGGTAATGCACAGAAGTATCTGGAAAAAAAGCGCATTAAAAGGATGCATGAGTCACAGTGAGAGAATATTTACAATTCTATGCAATTTGAATCTTTGTCCTTCGAACTACATCATTTAAGAAAAGTCTGCACCCGTGCACACTATATACAGTATTCTTTATGTTTGAGGTCACACTGGGAATCTTATCAGGTTAATTATTAGCCTGATGTGATGAGTAAAGGCAAAAACCTCACAGATGTGAGAAAGGAAAAAAGCCAAGCTGTTCACATTTGTACAACACGGAGATGACCTTGTAAATAAAACACCTTTGTGGCAGGAACAAACCACAAAGCAGAAGATCCTCCCTCAGATTTAATCAAACCAAAACTGAAGACGGCAGACAAAGCTGTGCTCCTATCACGACTAACTGCGCTGACATTCCTTAAGAGGACATCTGGAGGGTGTGTGTGTACGCCTATGAGGAGGGGGGAAGTGGGTGCTGCTAAATAAGGATGAGTTTTGGCTTGCACTTTTTAATGGAATCACACAGCTTTATCAGACAAAGGGAGGGACCCTGGATCTAACTATTTTTAAAGGAAAGGAATTTGTGGTCATTGTTGCTGCTGTTTCAGTGCATTTCAAAACCTTAATGTACTCTGTTTAATAAATACGTGTGCCATTTTAGAAGTTGGAAATCATTTATATGCGCACACATATACATATTTTTCTGTTCGCAGTGTGATTGACAAGCTATTACTCGATGTGCTAATAATATGTGGTGTGGTGTCTTACTTGGGACGAGGCACTCGTTCTCCAGTGGGCGGAATAGTACGGCGACTTTCTCCAGATCCTGCAGTGCTGCTTTTGTATCTTCCAGCATGATTCGCTCTTCTCTCTGCTCAAGGAAACAGATTGTGAGCCCAAAATAATCCAAGATCTTCATCCCGAAGTAGGAATATAAATGACTGAAATAACACTACACACATCCCGGAAAATGTTTTTTTTTTTTTTATTTAGTTTTAAGAGGTAATTTTAAAACTTTATTATTGTGCTTGTGTGAGCTATTGTGGGATGACGGTCACTGAATGAGCTATGATAAGATGTAATGTCTAGTAGTCTTACCACATGTGGAGAGAGTGATGACTGGAAGTTAAAAAGCACTCCGATGGTGGCGATCTGCTCCAGCCATTTCCGGCTGACCTCTTTACTGTCCTCCTCATATTCTCCGTTATTGTTGAACCGCAGGTTCAGTGCATTCACAAGTTGCTCTGCCAATGCACACAGCGCCCCCACCAGAGACTGACAGAATATG
Organism: Enteromius unitaeniatus; assembly: GCA_032359435.1. Taxonomy (NCBI): domain Eukaryota; kingdom Metazoa; phylum Chordata; class Actinopteri; order Cypriniformes; family Cyprinidae; genus Enteromius; species Enteromius unitaeniatus. Next base: position 7,587,167 of record JAUMHI010000046.1, read on the forward strand.
ACATCCCGCCGCAACTGGAGTTCTGTGTCTGTGACAGAAGAGCAGAAAAGTCAGGATAATTGGAGAAATATATGTATATGTACACTCACATGTTTTAATGCTTTTGAAAGAAGCCTCTTGAGCTCATCAAGGAACACCACTCTAGATTACTCTAGTACACATACGGTAAAAAAGTTCAACCTAATTATTAATATATTTAAAAATTTATTTTTAGCAGTCATTTCTGTCACTCGGCTATACATCACTCTCATACGCTGATTTGCTCAATTAAGAAAAAATTAAGAAAAAACATTTATTTCACATAGAAATATTTTTTTCAAATGAAATTACTGCCACTTTTGGTCAGTTTTAATCAATTAAATTTGTACTATAAATGTGTTACTTGGTTTAATATTTGGCTTTTTATTTGATTCATAGAAATTACAATTTGAAAAAAAAAGCCTTTTTATTTTATTAATCTTTTATTTATTTAACTGATTGTATTTAATCAACTGTAATAAGTCATAAGTAATAAATTATAAGTAATATAATAAGATTATTAATTAATAGTTGACAAAACACTGTAAATATTGATGATTATAATTGCTTTGAAATTCATAAGACCTTTGAAATCCATTTATAAAAATGATTCTTCAATTTAATTTTACTGTTTTGACTTCTTTTTTTTTTTAGTTTTATTGGCAGATGTTGACAATATTGATTAATTTACTGCTCGCATATGTCCCAATCTGTGGTCAGAGGGGAATCCTGAATATCCTAAAACAGTCGTAAGCCATGTTCAAAGTGTGTAATACTTTAAGCAGATGGTGGGTTTCACAGCAGCGCTGGGTGGGAACAGGGATTGGAGCTGCTGTCTGTGTGGAGCAGCAGGGATAAGGGCTCTAGATCAGGTTCCAAAGCAAACGCTCAACAGCTTCCATATGTCTCCCACCACAAACCCCATGGGACAAACCCACTCTCACTTTATCTGTGTCTACCGCTCGCTCAGAAGCTCACAAACAGACACACCCCACTGCAACTTGACAGCATGAACAAACTCCCTGCTACAGAATTCCTATAAAACACTCCCTTATCACAGCACATGAAGGTGTCTGTAAATACAGCTCAGTCCAGAACAGTAGTAGGCATGATAAATCACACACAATGCAGTCGCCTTTCTAAAATCTCACACAGATGATGACGCAAGTGCGTGACCATGTAAACATTCTGGGTTCACTTTCAATGGCTATTTGAAATGATCTACAATGGTAAAGTTCAACAAGGGAAAAGTTCAAAACTAGAGTAACTTACCAGTGCATTTAAGCAACGCCAGCAACAGTTGACTCCTTCCATCTGCAACAGTTACACAAAGACAAGAATACAAGCCAATGAATGCACAATAATACGGGAAATTATAGCCTAGACAACTTGAACATTAAATGTTTTTTTTTATTGTTTATTAGTGCAGCAGCATGCGTTTTTATATTTCCATTTATATTTTTGGACTGCCTTTTCATGGCTTTTCAATGACAGACACATGACATCATCTCAATTCAATTTCAATGTGCTGAAATTTTGTACAAGTTTTTAACATTTCACAAAATAGTTTAAGGGTTTTGTTTAGCTGTTACTGGGTTTTGATTAAGAAGATATTTAAGGGATTTTAAAATGTGCATTTAATAACAAAATTGAGCTAGATCTGAATTCAAGGTCAACGTTTATTTTGAAAGACTCCTAAAACAACATTGGTATCTTGACATACTAAAGTGGTAACATTTTTCAAATCAGTTGTTATTTGCTATTATTACTGCAGATTTCATTACATTAATCATCACATGTATGCTGATGATTTGTGCACTACAAAACATGTTAAAAAAAGTAAATAGCTATATTGACTTACCTTCTACAAAGCGATGAAGACTGTTAACTAAAGATTTGATTGAAATGGGCAGATTCCAAGGGTCCTCCTGTATATTCTTGTGCAAGACATACCTCCAACGTGCAGTCCAGTCCTCTGTGTGCCGAAACTCTATTATAGTCAATAGAGATTATATATTTAGGAATAAAAATCGAAGATACAAAATAGAAAAACAAGAAAAAAGTGAATTATATATATATATATATATATGTGTGTGTGTGTGTGTGTGTGTGTATATGTGTGTGTGTGTGTATTTATATTGAGGACAATATAAAAATTTGTCAGTTAAAATAAGAGAAAAAAGCCAGTCTTTCACCAATATACTTTGTATGTGTCTTAACAGGTCAAAAGAGGTAGCTGGTCGTATGAGATCTCTCAGAAACCCACAAAATACATAACTGTTGTCAGAACCCCATATTTAAAACACCAGCTAATTATACTACTCCCCTAAAATACATACAACACATAGGAGAAACTACTGTGGTATCCTCACATGCAGAGGTAATAACGTACAGATGCAAACAGAAACATTCACACACCCTTACCCACCTATAAAAGTCCCCCCCCACACACCAACCGAGAACCCAAATACACACATCCCTTAAACGAGTTTCCAAACATAGCATTCAAATATAGAGCACACGCGCATACACACAGCCGACCGGGCGGTACCTGGCTGACTGTGGTCGTTGTGGAAATGCTTGGTTTCCTCGCAGGCTTTGCTCATGATAGGACCCTTCAGGAGACTGTTGATCGAGTCAACCTGAGAATGAAAAAGACACTGTTAACCCCGTCACCACACACATCCTGCGCTAACTGATGCCTGGCTAACGCCCTTGCTAACATCAGGACGGCTGCTTTCGGTCTGTCCACATGTAACCTGTCTGCAGCAGATAAAAGAGCTCATTATTGATATCTGGGAAATGGAGAGGGGGTCAAAATCAGGTGACCTCCAAAAGATGATAGATTTTGAGGTCAAAGAGCAAGAGGTGCAGAGGTCAAAGAGTGCTTATTAGAGATGATGCTAATGTGATAAATGATACTGTGGGACTTAAAAAAAGAGAGAGAAACTAAGAGGGGATGTATTGATGAAGAGCAAAATAAGAGGTGAGGGAGGTCAGACAAAGGGCAAGAGTTACGAAGGGAATATCAAGTTTAAATTGACAAGAGAGACTAAAAGTTTGATTTATGAGAGGGGAAATCAATATACCTGATTGAAAAGGTGTTCCAGACAGCCGTGAAGTTTATCCTGCTTGTCGAAAGGGATTTGCATGTCACATGGCAACTCGTCTCCTGGAAAACAAAATAAAAACAGATCTGTCTTGTTAGTTATTGTCCTGAATTTCAGGATTGTAACCGCATCTGGCAGACGACAGATACCTGAGCCCATCTCGTCACTGCCCAGGTAAGAACTGTTGCTCCGGACGCTGGTGTATGACAGCACTGAGTCTCGGTTACTGTTACACTCGCTGTGAAAACACATAGATACAAATGTTTGCATGTAAGGAAAATGATGCCTTCAGACACCATGCCAACTTTACCAATAAAGACAAAAAGATATTAAATCATGCACTAAACATGTTTGAACTGTTGACAAAGCATTATAGCCAATGAAACAGACGTAAGGTTAATTATTCAAAGCTGAAAAAAAAACTTGAAACTTGAACACTGAAACAAACAACTTCTCTGATGATGAATTTTTCTGTAATACAGTGGCAGGACAGTGGTTGAACACCTATTGTTCATTGTATTTGAGCTCAATTTTGGTTAAATTCACATTACATGATCACACAAATGCAAAATACCAAAGGGTCTGCTCTATGACTACTACGTCTGTTCGATGATGAGGATTTTTTTTCCTATAGAAGAAGAATAACACTAAAGGTTTGGAATGCTATAGAGGAATAAATCTACCTTTGTATCATCCCTTTAAGAAAATTTACACTGATCATAAGTCATTTTGAAACAATTTAAACATTAATAAGCTCCATTAACAATTTTTATCCTTTTATTCATGAACTTTTGTTCATTAAGAAATACAATACTACAAATTTAGGTCATCCTTAAAATGTTTATTCTGAGACTAAATGTCTTTTTTTGCTCCAAAAAGCTTGAGAGGGAAAAACAGGCTGTACTTCAACCCACTAGTAGAGAAGAAGTTCCCTTTCCCCACCCCACAATGAGAGGGAAGGCCAAATTTAGTGCCACCACAAGCCAAGAATGGAAGCAGATCATGCTCATGACCAGCAGGTTGCAACACTCCCAGCAGCTGAAAGAGGAAAAAAATGAGCATTCTCTCATTTTTACCATTCAACCTCCTGAACCCTTGAAGGTTTGTGTCCCCTAACAGCCTGTCCTCTTCTCACGATAACAAGAACAGACGGACTACCTACATCCCACAGACAAATCCAGTTACTTGCTAGAGGAAATAATGCTTCTATCTATAAAACATGACGGCTGCAGCTGTTCATGAGCTCACCCTATCACAGAGTAGCAGGATTTTAAAGTGGAACGCCACATAATGATAGAGGGTGCAAAAACAGGCATCCGTTTATCCCGACAGAAGCATAAAACCCATTTGGCTGTGGTCAGGCCCAGCTTTGCCCTGCTCCGTCAGGTCTAGATCACAACCAAACATACTTTGCTCCATATAATGATGACATAACAACGCTGACTAAATGTATTCTTTAGTGGTTAAAGAGGGCGTCTGGGTTGCTGTGGCACAACAGGTTCTTTGTGAGGGATGTTTATCGTCTCTCTACGTGTCTGTTTAAGCAACATCTGTTGGACAGGAGCAGCAGACAGAAGCCCCGTCTCGCTCCCTCTCTCCGTTTCATGCGTGCTTGAAAACTGGGACTTTAAAATCATCTTTTATACATGTCATTTCACAGAGAACAAAATGTCATAATGAAAATTGAATACTCCACTCCAAAATGAAAAGTTTAATTCATCACTTACCCCAATGTTGTGCCAAACCAGTACAAGCTTGAGACACAAAATAGACAAATTACTGAATATTATTTCTATTCTCTTTGCATACAAAAAGTATTCTTGTTGCTTCCTAACATTCAGATTGAACCACTGACGGTAGACAGACTATTCTGATGACTTTACTGGGTCCCTGACAGTGTAATTTACTTGGCAGTCAATAGGACAGTCACAAGCTTCCTGTTTTTCATCTAAAATATCTTAATTGTGTTCTGAAGACAAACCAAGCTTTTACTGGTTTGGAAGTAATTAATGACAAACATTTTCTTTTTGGGGTGGCATATCCCTTTAAACACAATCTGATACTGGGATCAGGACATGTTGCAGGTTAGAATTGAACCTGTATTACTCATTTAGGCTCATTTCACAATTATTTATTTCTCACCTGTATGAGTCTCTGTAGCTCATTGTGTCATGTCCAGAGTCCTCTTGATCATCTTCATTGACTTTGAAGCACACTCTCTTGTTCCCGCCATGCTCTGTCTTGTCTTGGTCCGTCTCCTCTGGTATGGGAGAGGTTGAGGGGACGTTCTCAAACGAGGGTGGCTCTGAGCCCTGCGGCTGCATCGGTCCAGTTATTGATGACAAAAGTCTAAGACGAAACATATTTAGAGAGGTTTGGAAAAAGATGAACTGTGCAATGAATTATGAGAGTGTTGTGAAATTTGAATCATATTTGAAAAAAAATCATTTTATTCAGCAAGGATACTTTTAATTAATCAAAATAAAGAATAAAAACCTTTACATTGTTATGTAAGACTTCTACTGAACTTCTACTAAATAATCCTGAAATATCAACTTTGATGTCAGATGATTTTTAAAACATGCATAAAAACAGAAATCAGTTATTTTATTGTGCCTTAATATTTATCTATATTACTGTATAACTATTTTTGATCAAATAAATTACATTAATAGCCTATTAAAGAGTTTTAAGACAATAATGGGTACTATATTAGGACAAAGACAAAACTATTTCTAGTTGAAGAAACACCCTTTTATTTTACTAATGATCTTTGTTCTTTTATGGGACAAGGAAGTGTAGACTAAATGGCACTGGGAAAGAGACAAGGGAATGGGATTGGGAAACTCCATTTCACTGACAATTAACTTCTACATCAGCACATGCTAGCCACTGAATAACAAACATTCGTTCCTCCTGAGAGGCTGTTGAAATGTCTTCTCTGCAGTCGTCTGTTATGGCTTCGGTCTCACATTTTTTCTGCCTGAGCCATAAATATTTTTAGACCGTCATAAAAGAACAACCTGAAGTTTTGAACATAAACTCAAAGAGGAGGCCTACTCTGAGCTATCAATTTGAGAACTTTTTTTGTACATTATTAAATTATTTGATTATTATTGTAGCCTAATGATAAGATTAGATGTATATTAACTATGTTAAAATGTATTATTTTTTTATTTTCAAAATGTTAAGAGCTCATCATTAAAAGTTCAATCTATTTTAAACACTACTTTAAACAACTACTTAATCACTTACACATCTATCTGGGCCACGTATTGCTTCATCTCTCGCACTGATATGTCCAGGCGGTTATAGAGGTAGATGTAATTGTCCTGTCTTTCTGTGTCTTCCTGTTTGAGGAGGAAGCTGAGACCTCCCTCTTCATGCTTCCTTCCATCCTCTGTGCTCCCATCACCCTCCTCCGTCTCTTCATCCAAACTTAGGCAACTCCAGGAGGGGGCCGCCATGCTGGTCACACAATGCACGGCATGGGACATGGGATTCAAATTGGCTGCAGGAAGACAATAAGTGACATTAATCAATAAGATAAAAGTGTCTGTTATTTTTCTTGATTCATACAGCATTCTGGATTTCTTTTATCACTCAGTTTGCAATCTGGAAAATATAACTGTTGCCACCTTACAATTTGGCCTAAAGAAGGCATCTTAAAATAATTATGGTACTTAGACAACGCAACAGCCTTCATGCTGGGCGCAGGCCTTAAAATGCTATCTAGGGATGCAGGATACTTAGTTTGGAGTTTCTGTGACTCAATAAAACAGAAGAATTGAATGACTGAAAAGCAGTGAGGCACACACTTGCATGTGGTAAAGCTATGGACCATGAGGCTGTAGGCTTCAGAGAAGTGTACCGGAGGAATTTTAAACATCTCTGACCGTGAGACAACTGCAGAGCAGATGTGTAGCAGAGACTTAAAAATAAAAAGCTCTCGTGCTGCAGAGCATAAGAAACAAAGCATTATGTGGTTCTTTCCCCAGTTACACGTGGCGGCTAGACAGAAAGTTGGGCCGTAGCAATCTGGGCAGGTGAAGCCAAAAATGAAAGCCAGATGCTTTGCCTCTTTAAGTTCAAGGGATGCCCAGCTGAATTTTAAAACTCAGCTAAATGTTACCGGTCTTGACATTTTTGGACTAATGTGCACAATGACTTGAATTTGAAAGTCAGCATAAAACAGCTTCAAAGTTGTATCATTTACAGTTCTTGTTGCTAATAATACATTTCAAATAAAGAAAACTATAATATACAAATTATTTTAAAAATGGATAAAAAATAAATATGTTCCTGGAAGAATCTGGAGAGTTTTGAAGAGTTGCTTCAATTAGGGCAGCAGAAACTGAAAGCTTTTTTGTTGAGCTTCAGTTTGCAAATTTGTTGTATTTGACGATAAAGCTAATAAGGTTTAAGGTTTATCTTCTTAAATAAAACTTCAGGCCTTCGTAAACAAAAAACCAAACAGTCATAATAAGGGAGATGTGGGCGTTTGGCCAAAGGGAGTGGATGACTATAGACCTATGGGACAGTGGGGATGACATCACTAAAAGCTACTTATTATGGTCTAATGGTGTCTTAATGGAGGTCTGATGGAGGTGCTTTAAAAGGTTCTGGATCGCTTTGGGAATAGCAGGCCATGATTTTTACAAGACCTGGGAGATTTTCACCATAAAGCTTAATTACTTTTTTACAACTTTCAATAATTGTAACATGGAGATTTGTTTAACTGAGCCAATGAGCTGTATCATAGTATTTAATCAAGTCATTTCTCGAACATAAACATTACATATTCTTTTAAAGAGGGAAATACAGGCATGTGTACTTTGTAGGGAGGTCATACAGGCACGTAGAGGCCACACACACTACTGAGCCTCATTTTGACTTGTTTCAAGGACATTACATCAAAGTTGGATCAGCCTGCAGTGTTTTTCCACTTCAATTTTGAGTGTGACTCCAAATCCAGACCCTCATGGGTTAATACATTTGATTTCCATTGATCATTTTTGTGTGATTCTGTTGTCAGCACATTTAACTATGTAAAGAACAAAGTATTTAATAAGAATACTTCATTAATTCAGATCTAAGATGTGTTATTTTAGTGTTCCCTTTATTTTTTTGAGCAGTGTTCTGTATATATATATATATATATATATATATATATACACACACACACACACACACACACACACAAATAAATACAAATACATTTTTCTTAAATATATGCATTTATGTGTATACAATAAATATACACAGTACGCACACATATATTATTCTAACAAAAAACTTTATTTTGGATGTGATTAATCGCAATTAATCGTTTGACAGCACTAGAATAAAACCCTTGAGTTACAAATGCTAACATAAATATATGTACCTTGATCGGGATCAAGCCCAAAGAAGGAGTTCTTGCGTCCAAAGCGGATACTGAAGGCTCGGCTTGATGAAGAGGTGTTCTTCGGGCAGGACACCTGCATCAGGTTCAGATGACAGTTGGTGGGGACAAAGTCCATGCAGCCCAGAACATGAGGTTTAGTGCTCGCCTGCTTAAACGTGGGCCAGGCCTTCGTCTGCAATTCCTCCACAAACTAATAAGAAAAGATCATTAAAAGTACTATGAGGCAGTATTTGCATAGTGCCTTTTATTCCATTTTTAATTATCATTTAGAATTAAAAAATGTTCTCAAAACATTGTGATATTGTATAATCCATAGCGCATTATGGAAAACGATAAAGTAGTAACAGCAAGACAGATGTCACACCTGTTTGTAGCTGTAAATGCGTTTTTCTATGCTCTCCAGCTTGGTGTCGCAGATGTTTCGAAACTCAAACTGTGGCATGGTCACCACCTTCTCATTCTGAGCCATTAGATGCCGGCAGCTCTTTACAAACAGACTGTCATCCTTTACAAAGGCCTCCAGTATCTGAGAACATTCAAAATACACACAGGAGCAAGTGATAGGTTAGAGAAAACAACTTCTTTTGAATGTCCATCTTAAAATCTGATATATGCACAAGCACAATTAATCACTAATTACTAAATTCAGAAATTCAAAATTAGCATTAAACCGTGTTCTAACCTTTGCAGCAAGGTTGAAGCAGCCCTTGGGTTCCACCATCTTCTCCAGTACACAGTGTTTGATTCCTGCTGTGCTGACATACTCGTACACAACCCCATGCTCCACATAACCATTATCCACATTCAGACTGATTGAAGGAACATCGTCAGAGACGGACAACAGTTCCAGCCTTCTTACAGAGCCTAGAAAACCCAAGGAGAACACAAGTGTAAAGGATAGAAATGGAAACGCATATAAATGTCTGAATTTCATTATAATGACATTAACAAGGTTACAAATGTTTTTTTTTTTTTAAATGTGATTTTTATTTCATTTTACAGTTTCGCTTTTAATTTCAGAATGGCACTATTATTTATTTCACATAAATAGTTGCAACTTTTTGGATCTTCTGCTTTTAGTCAGGTTTGAGGGATTAATCTGTTTGTAATTCATTGGAATTCACACAAGAGGTCAGTGACGTCACCACTGGTCAAATGTCTTTGCACAAGTTCACCATGCATGAACTTTGGTACTTAGCCGAGGACAAAATGTCTTCACATAAGCTTGCATTCACAAATGTGTATGACACTGGTTCTGAAGTTCCCAAGGCTTTTGTATTCATAATAGTTTCCGTTAACGATAATAACTTTTTGGGTACACCTGTCAAACTGAGTTATTTGCCAAAAACACACACACACACTACCTGTTCCATTAGTGCAGCCGTCTTCTGAATCTGAGCCATTTTCACACCCCTTAAAAGACATCTGCTCTTCCACATCCTCATACACACGGTACGCCCACTGACCACAGCTCTGCGGCAGAACAAAAAACAGTATCACAAAGGGAGGAAACAGGCACTGTATAGAGAGTCAGAAGCAAATAACCTCTGGGATACGCATATGTGAACCACATAGCCTATTAAAAAAAAACACAAAGTAGTGTTAAACACAATGCAGTGTTGATTCTCACAGTATCTTGCTGCTCCAGGACAGGCTGATGGCCACTGAAGTGCTCCAGGACTTCCTGGTAGCTGCTCTGGATCATGTTGTTGCCGTTGACTTTAAGGACACACTGACCAGGCTGAAGACCTGCTGCTGCTGCCTCAGAGCCTGTATACACACAAAAATTATGTCTTTAATGTACAATGACCTTAACCAAACAAGTGAAAGATCTCAAATGAATGATTCTCAATTCTCAAGTTAGAAGACTATATATTTTACATGTAGGCAACTAAAGCAGTCTAGACGCTTTCTAACCCAAATGTGTATGATGTGATAATAGCACTGACTATGCAACGTTTTATATTTGCACAGACCAACATAGCCATGCACAGCCATTCAAATTAATTTGAAATGATTTGTGGGTTTTTGAATGGTTTTGCTGGTGAAGAAAATGTGTTCTTTTAATTTAAACAAGTACAAACAACTCCTGTTTGTAACATTGATTTAAAAGAACAAATCTTTTTATATATTTTATGGGTACCTGTCCTAATATCTCAGCTTAATTTAACAATGCAGATAATACATTTGTTCATAATGATAGTGTATGAGACAAAAAAAATATTCACTTGATTAATAATAAATAAATAAATAAATAAAAAGGTGTAGAGATTTCCAATTTGAAATTTAAGTTGCAGCAACTAAAAGATTTATGAGATATGAACTTATGGTTTATTAACAGGATGATTTCACATATTTTTACCTCTACTTTTATATAGACCACTTATTCTGGAATTTACAGCCCCTGCATTCAGGGACCCTCGAAGTGATGAAAGCTCCTATAATGACACATCATAAATCTGTACTTTTGTCTAAGTGCCGTGAAGATGAGCTAACCACTTTGACTTCAAAAAGCTCCTAGAGTGTGCTTTTTAAATCCAGAAACATGTGCAGAGATCCTGAGTTTGGGTTCAAATGCTGAAGAAGAGCACCAGATGTTGATCACATGACCACAGCAGCCTGCTGTCATGAATTTGCTTTATTTGAAAGCTTTTTATAGCACATTAACATCTGTCTGGCAGGTTAGATGAAGAATACTCGGAATAACACGTTTGAAATTTTACGCGAAACAAATCTAAATGGTTCTGGGTTTTGAGAGCAATAATCACTTTATGTGCATGCTTGTTTGGATCATTATAATGATTACAATGAGGACTTACCTTTCTTAACTGCGTGAACATAAGGTGGACAAGAACCGCAGAGAACAAAAGGAAGTGTGCCATGAACATCTGGCATCTTCACAATCCTATCATATACAAACACAAAGACATGAGATAAGCACATCACTATCTACACTGAGGAACAAGAAGTGCTGGCATGCTTAACATTAATAAACACTCTTTTGAAAACAACAATGTTTTGCAGTGTGCTGCTCTCCTGCATGTAACTCTAACACCAGTAGTGTCCTTTTACACTGTACCCGGCTACATTTAACATGTCTGTATGTCTGTGCATAGGTATCCGATTTCTGCTGTGAATGCTTACTCTTTGTTCTTGGTGGCCACAAGCAGTCTGAGTGAGCGGCGTATACAGAAGGACTGGTTGATCATGGCCTCCACCTCTGCAAAAGGCCTTAGGAACACCAGGTCCTCATTAATGGAGTAGATCTTTCTACCCGACTGCAAGCCTGCCATCTGCAACAAAGTAAAAAGATGAAAACAATGGAAATGAATACCAAGAATCCAGCTAACAAACAATCAAAAATGAAGAGGGTGTTCTCTTTACAATTTTCTTTGATGTGCGTTAGGATCGGGAAACAGACAGAGAGAGAGAGAGATGAGGGATATGGATGAGGATTAAAAAATTGGAAGACAGAATGGAAAGAACCTCATATCTTTTTGGCAAGAGAGCTTTATGATGTTTAAAATCTATCTATCTATATATATATAGATATATTCAGCACTTTCAGATTACCAAAGCAGTTTATTTAAAGGTGCAAATGCTAAAAATATGTGATTGTAAGGAAGAAATGAAGTAGAAAGTAATGAAAGGAGAAATTAACAAACTAATGAAAGGCAGGAAGGAAGAAGGAAAAAATAAATAAATAAAAAAATCAATGAAAGGAATAAATTACAAGAAAAAGAAGAGAACAAAAGAAATGATGGACAAATTAATAAAAGGCAGGACAGAAAGGGAGGAAAGAAGCAAACATGCAAGGAAAGAAAAAGGAAAAAAGAAGGGATGATAAAAAAGGAAGGGGCGAGGAGAGAAAGTAGTGAGAGAAGAATGATTGAAAGAAATTAAACTAAAGAAAGAAAGAAAGCATTGTAATCTATAAGAAACTGAAAAAAAATGGGATGAAAAAAAAACAAGAATGAAAAGTTTTTAAGGAAAGAGAAGCAAAAAAGGCTAAGTGTGAGGACTCTGTGGAGAATATGATGGGACATGCTTAATTGCTTCTCTCAGATCTCCAGAGAGCAGAGCTGTAAAGACAGAGGGAGTGGAATGAATTAAGCAAGCGTGTCTTGGACCCGACACATGATCTGAGCGGCCCGTGACGTAAGTGTCAGGACATACAGCACTTCCTCTCATTCACTGGATTAATCACCATTATCACCACACTCTCATCTTCTGCAGATGCTCCTGTGAGCAGCAGTGTGACACTTGAATTCGGAAAAATGTCTTGTGTCAGGTCTAACAGCAGCAGTGGGGATAAAATGAGTGGTGGTTCAGATCTTAATATCTAGCAGAGCTTTACAAAGAATTAACACAAATATCCCTGAGCACTGAAAATAACGCATTCGAGTTGAAGAGATCCTCTTTCAAAAGACAGATAATGATCAAGATTTATTTCCCAAAGGCATAATTATCGGATTAGATCCACACTACACATCCAAGAGAAGACCTGGGAACAATCGAGGTTAGTTTAGATGCAAAAAGAGTCCTTGAGAGATCTAGCTATCAGTTTAAGACACATTATAATACAACCCCACACTGGATAAAAATATATATAGTGGAAAGTGTGCTAAGCGGATTTATTTTTTCTATGTAAAACCATGTGGACCGCGAATAAGTCACATTTCTGCACATTAAGAGCATAAAATTATGTTGCATGAGGATTTGCTGTTAAGCATTTGGACACTTAACATATATTTTTTTATCTACATGGGTGACTCTCACAAAGCCATTCAAATAAGATACAGTACTTTATGTACATTATTTACTCCAAAATCTAAATAACAATATTAGCAATTATATTTTGCATAAAAAAATAATAATTTAACATTTAACTCCTCACATCTTGTTATATAAAATTTAAGGAGAATGACAATTACTTTTACTATTATTTGATTAAACAATATTTGAAATAATATACACTAGCATACAAAAGCGTGAGACCAGTAACATTAATATTTTCATTAACCGATTGGTTAAAAGTAACAAAGATTTATAATGTTTTTCTTAAAAAAAAAAAAAAAAAAAATGCTTTGAACATTGATAATATATTTTCAGCACTAAATCAGCATATTATTATTATTACTGGGTTATTTTCGACAGGTTTTATGAAATTGCATGGTAATGATATTAATATAATCTTCGTGTTAAAAAAAAGGTTCTACATATAAAACCAAATCTCATTTAGCAATTATATTTTACTGTGCATAGTTTTTGAGCTTTTGTTTTAAATCATACTGTATTACTAAATGTAGACCCAGTGGTATATGTAAATGATGATCAGACAATGAAACTTTTAAAAACAGTCATTTTTAGTTTATACATTTATTTGATTATATATTTATAGTTGTCCTACTCTCTAAATGCTACCAGCTCAATTTTACATGGATAAAATTTGGGTGGAAATGCCATATAAGAAAAGCACCACTTACTAGGGAAATCCCAAATGTGGCAGAGTGTGGGTCTCATGCCAGCCATTGCCATGTATTTTAGGTTTGCTCTGTCACTGATATATATTTTTTCCAATGGTCAGAGAAATGTGTAGAACTAGTATGCGGTTACCCAAACTCATACCTCTGCATATGAGCCCCTGTTCACACTCTTCACTACGATGGCCTTGTTCTTCTCTTCGATCTCAAACCCATAGTCCTCCTCTTCAGGATGGATCTGCACACAGATAATAAAAAACACTATGTCAGCGAAACTGCATCTCAAAATAAATGCAGAATGGAACACAAAAGAACGTGTTACTTTCAGGACTCAATTTGTGATTTAGCAGCTCGGTGCCACACTCAGAGAGCAGCAGCTTTTATGCAAATGTGTGAACAAGCTATGCATCCTATAGTCCAAAAGCTGTTTGAGGTGTTAAATCTTCTCTTCTAAAAATAACCGAACACTAATTTGTTCAAATGTGCCACAGCTGCATGCTAATAGGTCAGCGCAGGTGCTAAAGGCATTATCGTGGACGAAAGATATACTGCTTGTAGGTCATGTCTGGATCATAACAAGGGTATAATTCTCAGTTTCCCCACAGCTACACACGAGATGGGCTTTTATGCACTTTTATTATCTAAGAGCCAAAGCTGAACATGTTTACCAGTCCTGTAAATGCCTTCCTTTGTTTTATTTCTATAGATCAACTCCCTATTTTCTCTGACAATCTGCAGTGGCGTAAGGTCCTGACGTCTGAGAGGAGGGTAAAACAAGAAGCTCTTAGCATCTGAACAGAAAGAACAGAGTGCAAGATTTTCATGATCTGGAGGAGGAATCTGTCAGTCTATAAGAGATGAAAGAGTGGTTTGTAAAGGTCAGGGTAATTACTGATGGACGAGGAGGGTCTTAATTGCCACAGAGGAGAAAAATCAATGCAAGGCTTGAGTGTGTTTAGTAGCATGAGTATGTGCCTATAAATATGGGTGTGTTTTTCGTTAATGTGTTACTTTCAACATAACACGAATGATTTTTTTATGTTAGTGTTGTTAATACTGGGTTAAAACTGAGAAAGATCTAAATTGGATACCTTCTGCATCTTGTCAAGCTACATATAATACATGCAAAATACCACAATTGTACTCACTTTTGAACCACTAGATTTCCATGAACGGTCTATCTGATTTACAAGAATAAATCTAACTAAAATATACAAGTGAAAGAAATGACAGGAAAGAAGCTTTGATTATGTCAATGCCCTACGGCAGCTACAAAGTAACATATGTTTTACGCTTGTTTTAATACAAATGCAACAGCCTTTCAAAATAAGTTCTGCTAACGTCACGCTACTGAAATATGCGGTTACGTTAGTAGCATTGCGAACTATCCCTCAACTCTGCTCTCCACGGGGGAGAAAGCCCTGTTGTGTGTGTTTGTGTATCTCACCACTAAGGATTTGGCAAGGATGTTCTCGATGAGTTTGAAGTCACTGCGAAGCTGTTTACTCTTGGAGCTCGTACCCTCAGTCTCCTCATCGGCGTAGAAGCGGAAAAACTGTGAGTCATCCTTAAATTCGCTTTTCTCCAGAACTACAAGGCAAAGTTTGAATTTAATTAAACTGAGATTGAATAA
>JAUMHI010000046.1:7611400-7636103 GCA_032359435.1 Enteromius unitaeniatus
ACGTGACTAACATTCAAACGTTAGTAAGACAATTTATAACATCTACATATGAATATATAACAACGAATGTATTTTATTTATTTACATTTATTGTCCAGTGTTTGTCACAAGATGGCGCCAAACGGTAATCTTTGTTGGCGCGGAGGGATTTTAAACATTCAAGTAGTCCCGGCTATGCGTTATTACTGTGAAGCGGTTATTATTTGAAAAGAACAAACCTGCAAATGTCTGAACTGACCAATCAGAATCAAGCATTCCAGAGAGCCGGGTAATAATAACAAACTAAATTATCATAATTTAAATAATAAATGTAGTAATTTAATCCATGAGTGCTAAGATTGTGTGTGAAAACGGAATCATTAGAAATAAACATCTAATGTAAAAAAAAAAAAGCAATTGATAGCTAATTATTTTAATTGAGATTTGCTAAGCATGTGATTCATATATAAATATATAAATCACTATATCAATAAATAAAATACTTTAGATTTAGATATACGTGTTTACATATGTGTGTGTGTAGATATCTGTGTTTACAGATTCTCATTCTGAATATTTTCTGGCAGCTATTGTTGATCACTGCTCCTCTTCGGTGACAAACGTAAAATGGCTCATTCAGCACTTTGGCTGCTGCTGTTGCACTGGATGGTCCTGCACTCTCCAAGCAGATGTAACAATTTAACCAAAGCCGAACTGCAAGAACTGGAGAAGATCAGCACCTGGGTAATCACCCGCAGCTTCCCCTGCAGTGCCACCTGTGGGCTTGGCCTGCGCACTCAAGAGCTCTGCAGTACTGGGGGAAACAGAGACATCTCCAGCACTTCCTGTAAGATGAGGACCATCCGCTGCCTAGACACCTGGCAGTGTGGACTGAAGACCCAAACTGCAAACGCTGGTCAGCGCCTGGAGCTTGACTGCTTAGAGGAAGTGATGGAAGCCATGGGCCGTTTTGCATTCGTGGTGTCTTGGCGCTTTGCCGGTGGAATCATCACATCTGATGACTCGTTATTCAGCCGCTATGAAGCCTTGAACCTGGACAAGGTGGTGCTAGACCCTCTCAGAGAAGAGGATTCTGGGACATACCGCTGTGACATACTGGATACAGACAAACGAAGAGTGAAGAGAATGTATAAAGGGGTGAAAGTGTTATCACCCAAAGAAGTGAGTTTAGACTTTGCTAAAGGTCTAAATCACTGGGAACACCCAGGGAGCCTTTTTCCTAACATGACGACCACAGGAAACCCGTATCCCATCAGCATTGTCCGAAACATGGCACTGATAAGCGTGTCTATATCTGCTGTTATGGCGGCAATCACCCTTCTGCTCTTGTGGGGTTTTTACCAGATAACACGAAGAAGAACAGCTCAACTTTCCCAGAACAATGTTTGAAAATGTTGCAAAGATTAAAACGTCAAATGAATTGCCCATCTCTCTAAGTCACTGATGAATAGAAGTGTTAGGAATGAGTTTGACCAAGTCACAAATGCGTGGGAATGCATGTTCAAACTATCTGTGCATTATTTATAGAGCGGAGCTGTTAATGAACTGCTTAGAAAAAAAAAAAGCTTCACTTTCACACGTGTGTTAAAAAGGGCAAACAGGTCAAGTGTAGTCACAGGTTCTTCATTTGGATCCCAGCAAATGATGCTTAAAATATTCCTTAAAGTGATAGTTTACCAAAAATGTTGAAGAACTTCTAAAACATCTTGTGTTCAACAGAAAAAACTACTTGAGGACGAATAAATGATGACCGTATTGTTATTTCTGGTCGAAACAAATCTTTTAACTTGTACTTAGCAGCAACCATTATATTCTATTATATACATTACATTAAATATAATACATTATAACAGCGGTTGATAATTTAGTTGACAAAATTACATTAACCATTACAATAATCAGATTAAAATGCATTTCAAGCATGGTATGTCCTTCAATTTAAAGTATAAAATAAGCAATACAAAGGTCTGGATAGATGGACAGAGTTCAAAAATAATAAAAACAGCAATCGTTGAGAGGACTTTTTAAAAATTATTTAAAAAAAATGGATAGGCCTAACGTGTTTTAAGGGAAAAGTGTTCCTATTTAAGAGGAACAGAAGAGCCTCACACGCATTTAAATGAACTGGTATTTTATTCAGGACGTTTAACAGGTCAAAGTGTGCCCACACCTTAAAAACAAACTCTCTTTCAAACAAATAAACCAGTGAAAGGTGCTCTGTGAGCGCAGGAAAAATCCACAATCTACTACTCAAACTTAAGGCAGAGAGAGAACAAGCGTCCACCTCCCACAGCAGAATGTGACATCAGTGAAAACTGGAACCGTGTTCAAAACCATTCAGAAGCAGGAGTGCAGTTCCTCCATCAGCACCGGATTAACAGCAAAAATTCAGACATCTCCTGCACTGAAAGTTTGTGAGCACTTCAGCTCCAGTGTAAATAAAGTCCTTTATACACATTGGTGTAATTATTTCTTTAGCTCTAAGCAAGTAAATATAGACCCCAAAAATCTTAAGACTAGTCTACATCTGGTTGGGTGAAAAAAAAAAAAAGAATTACAAACTCTTACAGGCAAACACAACAGTCATTCAGTGTGTATTTAACAATGTGACGTGCGCATGTTTGTGTATTTTAAATATACATGACATTACAACTAGCAAAAGGTGCATTGTTAATCTTTGAGAAAAAAAGAAAAAAAGTCATTTTTTCTCATTCAAAGAGAATATCCTCACATTATATCAAGGATGCAAGCAAGAAACCTACAGAAAAATGTGAGATTTTAAAACAGACGCCACCATTATGACACGCTGGTTTCATGATCATTTTCAGCATGTGAGATACAGCAACACGAAATACAAAGCAGCCCAGCCTGTGATCTGCTTCTTGTAGACAGTGTATAATTTCATCAAGCCATCTTTTATAAGCGATAACCATGAAATCACCCTCACATATTCCCATTCAATGATAGCAGAATTGAAACGAACAAACAAAGCAGCACAAAAAAAAAAAAAAAATACATTTCTCAAACTCATTTATAGCTCTTCTGACTCATCCAGCACACATAAACATGCAACAGGCCGACTCTCAAACAGCATGAAAATCTCCAGCCATTATATATTAAAAAATAATCAATAATTATAATAATACACATCCAGACCTACGGTCACATATTGCTCGAAGGATAAAAAAAAACACACTATTCAATCACAATTTCATGCTACTTCTATTTGTAGCATTCTGGGATACAGTAATTGTTATTTGAGATATTTCTCAAGCCGTACATGGTGTTCAACAGCTGTTCGGCTTGAGATTTAACAAGCAATTCTCCATACAAAACCTTCTCATGCTGTGTAGTCACCAAATCATTCAATCAAGCATTTATATGAATCTCCGATCATTCCAGGGCAGCCAATCCTAAATGAATGAAAAGCCTCTTTTATAAAGATACATTCAATTTGGTCACAGAAAGAAGACATATGGGTCCTGATTGTAGAAATATGACTCATTCACTGTCTGGAATCTCACACACACTTCTGACAAATCATACTTGAACCTTGCATCTTTATAAAGTCAGCAATCACAAGTAACATGCTGATACAAGCAGCTTCCAATAACGCAGACTGATTGGAACCAATATGGAATGAATATTCTGCTACAAGTTTATACGTTAACAGCTTAATAAAGTATAATTAATGCTGTATTAAAGCCAAAGCATCCACGACCAAACAACATACGAGAATCAAGCCCATCTCTTTGGTAATATAAAAATTTTGCATTGAACATTTCATCCCCATATTAAAAATGGAAGACTCACTCAAATTCAAATCCCTGAATAGTGTTGTTATTCTCCTCAAGATGCAAAAAAAAAAGTGGCTTTGTTCCTCAAACATCAGCAATAAGCCCCTTTATTAAGAAAAACAACAGCGTTAGCACCAAGCAACTTCTGAATCAGTCAGTGGCTAAAACTACCTATTAAATAAAAAACACGCTGGTTCGTTTGCTTGGTCTTTGACATCAGCTGGTAACGTTTCATGGTATGTTGATGAACAATTTGGTTTGATTGGCAAATGCATTCATGATGTTTCTGCTGGTATATAAGGAGGATCCGAATGTAAGGCAACATCTGCAGCTCTGGGGGTTTGTGTGAATCACATTCAGATCAGACTGACTTATGAACCCAATGTTTTCCACTGCTGCAGAGATCTTAAAACGGTGAGCGCAACATGAAAAAAAGATCCAAAAACAGAGGAGAAAAGTATCCATGATATTGAATAAAATGGAAGTTTTCAAAATGCTGAGACATGGCTTCTACAACAAACGCTAGCAAACTGATGATCCACCTCTGCCGATGCAATTAAAATCAATTATGGATGCAAAAGATTTAACTAGCTTCCGTTCAAGCCCTTTTTTGTTACAAGTGTCAGAGTACTAAAATATCTCCTTTCCAAAATTTACAAAATCTTAAATCTTGGATCCTTGAAGTAAAAAAAGGAAAAGCTCATGGATACAATGAGCACATTCAGGGTGTTAAAGAAAAAGAAGCCCTTAGATAGAACTTTGAAAGTTTCTTTCTATGGATTGAGTCCGGGTGGAGTCCAGATCCATAAATGGGTGAGTCAGAGCAGGAAACGGGTGATGTAGGATCCTTCAGACGTGAGGAGGAGCAATGGAGAACGTCTCCTTATGGAAAAACAACCATTGAGAGAGTGCAGCAAGTTATCGAGTCCTATCAAAGTCTATCTCTTCCCAGTTTTCATGTATGATGGGATGCCTCCTCGTGCGGTCAGCCCCTCAAAGCGCTTGTAGGTGTAGTTGATGAACACCCAGTCTTTACTCTTCAGATCTGCCTCGGTGTGGTTGGACACAGGAGCGACTTTAGAGAAAGAGTGTGAAAATAAGACGTTTTGAAATACATAAAAGCCACTAAAATGTCATGTATTTTAGAAATTGTTACAAATAACTACAAACAAACCTGAAGGCTGGAGGATGTCTGAATCAGGAAACTCGTCAAAGTTGGAGGTGTCGTCAATGCTTTTGATCTCGATCGGAATAGCCGCTGGTCTCTCCCTAGGAGGAAAAAAATTGACAAGCATATTGAAATGATTTCCTAAAAGATCATATCACACTGAAGACTAAAATAAATGTAGGCTTGGTGAGAAGAGACTTGTCCCCAAACTATAATAATAATAATAGCATAAACGTGAAAATGTCAGGCAGAGAAATGATTGAAAAGCATGCAATGCGATAAGGTTGTGTGACAAATTAAGCATGTAACTGTTTAAAATATTTATAATTACAACCAAAAGACATTATGCATTAATAATGCAAGTAAAATCAATAGCCAATACCAATTTAATCTGTGCGTGATGACAGTTTACCTGATATGGTCATAGTCCACTCCCTCAAAGAAAGGGTTAGTTTTGATTTCCTCCACTCCAGTGGCTCCAATCCTGTGTTCACCCTCACAGCAGAACCTGATGGAAATCAACAAAACATTAGGTTGAACACTAACACAGACTGCTGTTGGTAGACAGTATGGTTAATGAAATCAAAATGCATCGGTTTGAGAGAAGAGCTACAGCTAAGATACAGTACCAAAAAATGGTACAGAATCACAGCAAAAAAAGATGAAAAAGTGGGAGGAAGGTAATCAGTGAGAATGCTAAACCTGAGAATCAGATCCTTGGCCTTTTCTGAAATTGGGACCTCGGGTGGAAATGTTAAAGTTTCCCGCCAGTTCATCACTTTCCTGTAAGTCTCCTGAGGCGTCTCAGAGCAAAAAGGAGGGTAACCTGAAAAACACCAACACAAACACTTTAGCCATAAGCAGTATTAAAACAAACATACTTATTTTATTTATTAATCAAAAATCAATTCACCTATCAGCATTTCATACATAATGACACCCAAACTCCACCAATCACAGAGCTTGTTATACCCATTTTGCATAAACACTTCTGGAGCGATATAGTCAGGGGTTCCAACAGTAGAGAAAGCCTGTGGGGAAAAAAAATAAAAAAATGATAATAATAAATATATTTTATATATATAATTATGAATTCTACTCTCTTATCTCTGATGCAACAAAAGCATTGTGAGATCTAATGGATTACACAAGAGTACATCGTAACCCTTCTATGATACTTCTACAATCATCAATTAGCATATTAAGAACACATCCATTTCACAATAACTTCCTCAAAACACTGGATCTATCTGCACCCACCCACTGTGTGTAAAACAATATTGGGTCATCAGGAAACTCTTACCAACTGTCTCCTGTTTCGTTTCCATGTTTCTGCTTTCCTCTTTGAGTTCATGTTCTGTAATGCTAAAGAAAACATTAAATCAAAAGTTACTGCCACAGAATCAGCCATGCAGCACCTTCATCATTTCATCTACAATACCAATTTAAATGTTCCGGGTCAGTAATTGTTTGTTTTTTTTCTTTTTATTGAAGAAATGCATTAAGCAAGTATGCATTAGATTTAAAATGCTGAAAAAACACTTATAAATGCAATATTGATAATAAAAAAAGATTCTTGAGCAGAAAATCAGGACATAAGGATGATTTCTGAATGATCATGTGATTCTGAAGACAGGAGTTATGGATGTTGACAAGTCTTACTGAAGTCACTGGGAAGGCTGTGATTAAGGTTTCTGTAGAACTCTGTGCGGTGAGCTTTCTTCAGACCAGTGCATAGACCAAAATCAGACAACTTCACGTGGCCCTGAAAGAGTGAAACAATGTTGTGAAAGTGATGTGAATGAGAATCACTCATTTTGACCCTGCTAGGCTATTTTGCTAAAGATAATTGCATTTGATTTTTCTATTCAAGTATTTTTTGAATTTATGTTTTTACCCTTGAGTCCAGAAGGAGATTGTCTGGTTTGATGTCTCTGTGGATGAAGCCCAGCTGGTGAATGGAGTCAATAGCCAGCACAGTTTCAGCAATATAAAACTGTGTAGCCTCCTCTGTTAAAGTGTCTTTCTTCATCAGTAGAGTCATCATATCACCTGGGCAAACACAGGCATGAATATATCAGTCAGGAGTGGCGTTACTACCATATTTTTGATTGTAATGGTTTCTTTGAGATGATCTGACATCCTGCACTCACCTCCAGGCAGAAACTCCATGATGAGGTAGAGGTTCATCTTATCCTGAAAGCTGTAGAACATCTTCACCACCCACAGACTGTCTGCCTCCACAAGGATGTCCCTTTCTGCTCGAATATGGCCAACCTTGAAGAGAAAACAGAGACCAGTTAACAAGAAGCCTAAAATGTCATGTGTGGAGATACACGACTATCAGTGAAGACTCACCTGTTCTTTCTCAAGCATATCAGCCTTACGCAATATTTTCATGGCATAAACATGTCCTGTGTCCTTCTTCTGAACTAACCGCACCTAGAGGAATTAAGGTAAATATAAATTTATATAAACTAATACATTTGCTGAAATATCACAAAATACACTATCCTTCCGGGGTTTTTTTTTCTTTATGAAAATGTTTTATGGTCACCAAGGCTGCATTTAATGTTACTGTAATATAGCAAAATATTGTTAGTTTAAAACAACTGTTTTATATTTTAATATTGAAATTAAAAAGGTATATACAATACACAAACTGCCTCGTATCTGACATATACATGTTAAAAGCAACAATTTTTTCAATTCCTGAGGCGTTTAAGAAAAAACTCATACCTCTCCAAAAGCTCCTCTGCCAATCACTTTGAGCGACTCAAAGTCCTCTAATCCAAGCCGTGTTCGTTTGAGACGAAGAAACTCAGTTTCTTTTCTTGCATGCTCAGACCGCCGAAGACGCTTCTGCAGGACCAGAAAAAGCAGAAATTAAAGCGACTGATCACATTCAGTTACATTCTGAACTTCTGTGTTTTATTGTTTCACAACAAACACAAACAACTTTTACACAGTATCTAGATCAAGATGTTGGTATATGTAAACAAGGAAATACTTTCAGGAAAAAAAAAAAAAAAGACCCGCTCACCTCATCATCACCTAGTCCCTCTTGATCCATGACCTTCTCCAATTTCTGCTGTCTGTAACAGATAAAGGATAACTCTTAGACATGGGATGAAACACTTATGAGGGGCAGAATTGCTTCATCACTTCAGTGAAAGGTGTGGTGCTCTAGGCTGACATCATTTCAAGAAGGACGGAGCAGGCCGTCTTAAAGCACTCCTGGAATTTGGGAGGTTCACAAAGAAACAATGGATGACAACGACAGATAGTCGTCTCACCGTATTCACTCAAACCTACAGTATGTGAAGAATTACATGTATTACAAATGCAGTGATTCATTTAGACTTGCCTTACCCGTTCACTAGAGAAACTACTGAAAAAATATTAAAATCGTCTTACTTATTTAAACTACTTTCAAGAAAATGGAAAAGGCTGTACCTTAAAATATTACTAAAAACAAGGAAAAATCCTTTGCCTTTTTGGTTCTCACCTCATTTCCCTTTCCTCGTGCTGTGATATCAGGTTGCTATAAAAATTCTCGAGGGTCACTTTGGCCATGGTGACCCGTTCCTTAGTGTGGTTGCTCATCGAAGAGCAGGACGTCTGACTCGTCATCGCCATGGTTAACTAGACCGGAAAACCATGTCACATCAGAATGGACAAAATTAGACATGTTTTTAACTCCAAAAAGTTTCTGAAATAGTTGTTTTGACACATCGCAAAACAAAGCTCTGAATCTGATTTGGTCGGATATAATGCCTCACTGTGTTTAGTCTATGAGAGGGCTTTGCCACAGAGCCCTAAATACTACCATTTCTTTCCATTTCCAGATTCCCAGGGGCTTCTTGTGAAGGTGTTTAATGAAAGGCAGCATTTAACATTGGCTACAACATAAACACAGTAAGCCACAGTTCTTTAATCCTCCACTTCCCTGAAACTACGCCTGTAAGGTCTCACCGGCCAAAACAAGCATTAAATACTGCCTAAAAACGTACATTTGGCTTTACTCTGCTGGGGAATTCAAACAAACGCTAAATTTGTCTCCTGACTCAACTTCCAGAGCTGATGTCACAGACTGAGGCCTGAGAGAGAAGCGTCCGCAAGGGGATTTTTACTCTCAATAAATCGTATGACTAATAAAATGAAATAAAACCAAACTGACAACTCAAATCATAAGGGCATAGTCATCTGATAAGCAACACTTAATATTAATAAAGTCCATCATAGAGAAACACGGCATGCAGGAAAACGAAAACAAACAAACCGTGGCGTTAAACACGCACCCGAAAGTTTGCCAGTGCAACCCACCGGTTTAAGCGAGTTTGCTTTTTAACACCCAAACAGTTTTAAAAGAAAAATAAAGGCTAATACGTTCTAATAATTGCAGGCCTAAAGAGAAAGTATGCACAAATGCTATTCTCAGTTAGTAGCAGTTAAGACTGTCAGTCGGCTAGCAGCAGCCGCTAACGTTAACTGTCTGTTCAGACTCATCTGCTCTCAAAGCAAAGTGTCAAACCGCGGAGATCCTACTTCATTTGCAATAAGAACTCAAGCGACTTTGGCAAAGTGTAAACAACTACTGAAAACAAACGGTTAGTAACTTGTAAACTACGTATTTGTTAGAAATAATACTTGTTTGCTTACCTTCCACTCGACCTCAAACTGACTCGAGCTAACGTTAGTGGACGACGACGGACATTATTTCCTTCTTCCGGGTTTGTGCTGGAGTGGGAAAGAGAACAAAACAAAAGTCCCCTTTCTGTCGTCTTAAATTTAATTTCTAAAATTGGATGAATATCATCCGCCTTTCTTTGTCTAATTGACCTACTGAAAACAATTATTATTTATTAATCTATACATTTTTATACAAAAAACACATTTGTTGCAAGAAACAAAGCCTCCACACTGATATATTCTTCAGATGCACAGTGAAATGTAAATCAAGTACCAATTTTGTGAAAACAACAGGAACAACAACAACAAAACTTCTGTGTATATGGTCAATGAATAAAAGCAAATAAAAATGAAGGGACTGAATCATTTTTTTTTTTATAAGGGACACCAGGCTCGTTGTCACACTAAATATTTCTTTGTGAAATGTATTATTATAAGTTCTTCGCAAAAACATAAGGGGAAAAATTTACAAAAGCATTTTTAGGCTGTATTAGCTACATTTAAACAGCAAAATAAATGACAATAGTGACAATAATAATAAACCATAAATCACTAAAAACAGTGACATACAAAAATAAATTAAAAATTAATTATTATAATTCATAGAAATGTATAATGTTATAAAATACATGTAACAATTTGCCACAACCTGCCACTGAAAAAGCACTAATGTCAGCATTTATTTTTCCTGAGTTCACTTATTTGGCCAAAAACGTAATACAAAAAATTGTGATATTTTAGTTTCAAACTCATAATTCACACATTCTGGTTTAGGTGTTGTATGAAGAACGTATTTAAGAGAAAAACAAACAAACAAACAAAACACTGCTGTGGTAAGATCTGTGACAGCTGTTCACTTTGAAATTATCACCCGAGGGCGCTGTTTTACAGAGAAGTAGGGACTCTAGAATAGATCATCATCCAAACCACAACATCCAGATTCAACACACACCCGGACAGGTGAGGTACAGGGTAGCAGAACTTTACACTCTCAGGAAAAAGGTACAGAGGTTGGGCGGTACCCTTTCAAAAAGTACATTTAAAGAGTACAATAGTATTGCCCTGAAGGTAAATATTACAGTTTTTCTCGATTGCTAAAACACTATAACCAAGCTTTTAAACTAAAATTTCACTAGGAGTCAAAATTTATCACACACCAATCAAAACCTTTGATGGAGATAAAAGGAGCAAAGTCAGCTTACTGTTTTTCTCAGCGACTTTAGTCCATTTCTCAGATCAGAAATGAAATTCTCAAAACTACTTGTTCAAAATCATCTAGTCTCTTGTGCAGATCATAAAATGTTTCTCATTCTTTTGATCAAGTTGCCATTGTACAATCATGCAGCTGATTACGTATATTTGATTTTTATTGGATTATGTGCGCTATGACATCTAGTCATTACTGTAATACATTGTTTACTGTAAGTCATTACGGTAAACACAAATGAGTTGATCTCTCATAAACTGTGAACCAAATTTTTTACACATTTCTTACACAACATACAGAAACTAAGCATTTAGCCTATCTTGTTTGTGAACAATGACACAACGACATCAGGCATGCAAGAGGATTTTACCCCCTCTGTTTGTCCAGAGCCAGTATAGTCTGTAAAGTAGACCAGATTTTTTGGTCTGACAGAGACCAAAGACGGGATGCTGAAGCAGAAAAAGTATATATTTTTTAAACTGTTCTACTGTGTAGTACATGAATGAATGAAAATGTGCTAGTGTATACATTAGTTGTTTTTTTGTGTTCATGTAAAAAGGTTTTTGAGGGGGAGAACCATAAGCAATTAATTGATCCTTTGTAGTATTTGATAGTTAAAATAACTACAAATTCAGGTTTTTGTCAACTCAGATGTGTCATCTCCTTCATCTCCTTCAACTCTTGAAGTATTAAAATTTAAATATTTTGATATATATTTGTTTATTTGTTGTGGAATTGTTGGTCACATGTGAAAGTGCAATCTGTCTCCTGCTGTTCTCAACACATCTCAACTGCTGTTAATGATGAAGTTGAAATTATATTACACAGTCCAAGGAAAAAAGCACATTTTGTTTCAAAAAGAAAAAAGTTTAGCATAGCTCAGTAGTTTAGTACATAAAAGATTCATATATGCAATTTAAGTTGTCTGATTACAAGTTTAGTTTTTTTTTTTAATTTTGCACCTGTTTAGTCCCACTTCTCAACTGTTTTCTAATAATTCAACAGCCTGGAAGTCAATTATTCCATTTATACTGCAGTTGCCACACACTAAGGTGTCCATCAGATGAGTAGTGAGTATGTGTGTGTGTATTTGTGTGTGTGTGTGTGTGTGTGTGAGAGAGAGAGAGAGAGACAGAGAGCTTTTGTGAATTACATGAGTTTGTGCATCTCTCAGAAGTGTTCAGCTAAAACAGTGAAACATTCAGGTCATTTTCTTCACAGCCCTGTTGTTTCCTTGCTTGAGAGAAGTTAAGTTGTTTTCAAGTTTATGTTCTGAATAAAGTCATCAGAGTAACGTGAGTGTTTTGTGGCAAAGCATGGTAATAAGCTGTTGTTTACATCATATTGTTTAATATATTAATTTATTTGGCCAGTATCATTGTGGACTTGTGGTTCTTTGAAATAATAGAAACCATTTGGCAAAGTGATATAGAAGTGTAATGCGATCAAAGCCTGCCACATTCAAGCATTCAACGCCCTGTAGTATACATTTAATGATTAGATGCATGCTTCTTATTATGCTGATGAGAGAAACCTGCTTTTAGCAAATGTTACATGTCAAGAATGTTGTGCAAATGAAGATGATCCTTAAATAATGAGGATTTGAAACTTTGAAACTGCTGGGTTTCAAGGGGGAACATGGGTCATTTACCATAACACCCATGTTAAATGACAGCCTACATAAGAATCAAAATATCATCTTTCAGTGCACAAAGAACACAAATATGAGTTAGTGAAGAGGTGTTTTAGGGGATTCTTACTTAGGTTAGGGTTAGTTTTCTTAGTTGAGACATTTTAAGCACAGTGTACTCGAGGAGCTGTCTCTTCTTCAACCTTAATGTTTGTCTGCTAAATGCTAAGTAAATGAGCTCCCTTGAAATTCTTGGCCAGAAGCATGGCATTCCTTTGCTGTTCTGCCTAACAAAGCCAAAACTGTAAAAATGCAACAGCAGAGGTGTGTCAAAATTCACTTATTTATGCACTACTCTATCCTATAAATAGTGTGAGTAGCATGTTCACGAAGAAAATTTGGGGGAAAAAACATTTCTGAATGATGGCCTTAATTATTCTGAGCACATGGCTCAAACGATAGCTGTAGGTATGTACACGCAAAGAGAAAAAAAGAGAAGTGAGGTTCATAGTTATCTGACTTTAAAAAGTGGGCGAGACAAACTGGAAGTCCCGCTCTTTTAGGTGTGGCTAAACTTTCTTTTCTAAATGTTACCACGTTTCTGTCTTCTGTCTCCCTCTTTCATTTCATCTCTCTGTATCAGATGACATACTCAAGAACCATCTAGGAGTATCAAACCACATTTTTTTCTCTTTTCATTTATGCTGCGAGACCTTTTTGTTCACTACACTGAAGACTGTTAATTAAAGTATCAAAAGGTAAGAAAACGACATTGTCTTTCAAATATTCTCTCAACTGTATGTCAGCACAAAAAACATAGTGAAGTTGTCTAACGTTTTCTTTATGTAGAGTCACTAGTTCATAATTCATTTGTTTCTCGATTATTTGTTAGCACCAATCATGAGGTCTTCTCTGAAAAAGTAAGCAGAAAGACCACGTGTCACAAGGCATCTAGCTGAAAGCAGCAATAATTCATGACAGAAACAGCTCAGAGAACAATCACACAATTGACTGTAGGATCTGTTTCCCCTACACTTTAATCATAGTAGAATTATTGTATATTTCTGGTACCGTATTGTAATAGCTGCTGTTGTACAGACTAACATGGATATACAGTATATCTAGATTCTAGAATTGACTTAAACTTGAATATCCCTTGTTTACAGTAGTACCTGGTTGATTACCAATTGATGTATTCATTATAAAACATTTTCTCACTCTTATACTCAAATACTCTGACGCACGTCACATTCACAGAAACACAAGAATTTGACAGGATGTGGGGTGAACAGAGCAATGGAGTAAGACAGAATATTATCCACCACATTTCCACATGCACTGGTTTAATTTGTCAAATACATTCAAAGCTTCAAAAAGCCATTTAACTGGTTTAAAATGAGTCATACCGGTTCAGTTCCACTTTGGCATAAAGGTGTTTGGTGTGACAGAATGTGATGGTACGTTATAACCGGTTGTATCGTTTCAGTGAGTCTGTTCTCGTAAGATATGACAGAGTTTATCTTGAAATGGATCATTGATAGTGTTCAACTGAATTTCTTAGGCAAGTTACCAGAAAATAACAATATATTAAGTTTCCTCCTATATAATAAGGCCATTAGACTTTATAACATTTAGTGTTTTAAGTCCTGTGTAAAGCTTTGTTTTACACACAAGGCATTGTAACAATCCTGTGAGTGAGAGCCACATGTGTCATATATGCAAGTTCCCGCCAAGATGCTAGTCTTTGTGTGAGAACATCCTGTTTGATGACGATAAACACACAACATTTTTAATATAAATCTTTTTATTATGGCTAAGAGTAAACACACTGACAAAATCGCCACGTGGCAAAATGCCCTGAGTGTGTGTGTGTGTGTGTGTGTGTGAAGTACTGTCTTTCATACTTTGCCTTTGTTTTCTTTATTACTCATTTAAAAGTGTACTTTTACTGTCCTAAATGGATTTATTATGTTTTTTTTTGCCACGTGGTATATAGTCTCTAGGAAGATTCCTGGTCTTTACTACAGCAGCTGTATTTACTAATTCTGCATTATTTATGTCTTTGAAACCACAATATTAGTATCATCATGACGTCAAATCAAGCGTCACTGAACAATACATGTACTGTTTTCATTAGCCTATTGACATAAGCATCACTGTGAATGTGCTTATTTTCTCTTACGCATTATTGTATGCTGTAAAAACAAATATTGAACAACAGTACCCCACCAAACCCATGCTTACGTTTGGCCAGTCAAATATTTAACACCTGACATGGTGCATGATTTTATTTAGTCAAATATTTTGCTCAAGATTTTATTGCAAGTAGCCTGTTATATAATAAAGATCAATGACAGACAGATTTGAACAAATAGTGCATATTGAGGTTCTTATGAAAAATAAATACATGAACAAGGAGTTGCCTTAATAAAAGCCAATACTATATTTATGTATATGTAACTTTCCTATTGAATGGGCATTTACAGAAAGAAAAAGAAAACCTTTTTAGTTTAATTTTAAACAGTCTCTTAATAGCCAATGTAGAAGAGAACCAATTGCTTAAAAACTGAATTTATTTAAGATTATGCAATTTAAGATTAAAATAATTTTCTTTAGAAAAGCATGGATTAGTTAATCAGCAAATGAGATGAAAAACATGAAAAAACAAACAAACAAAAAAGAAATTGTATTGGTTTATAATACCAACAGCAGAGAGATTTTTCTGAGATTTTACTTCGACTCAATATGACTTGAGTCTTGACAAGATTAGACTTGAACAACTTGAAGCTGTGACAAATGATTGTCTAATATTATTAATAAAAAATCAGCAATTGCTTAGTGTCTATACGTAGTGTCTATAGGTGTTTTTCCAGGGCTTGCAGTTAACCTTAAAAAAAGCACTGATCTTCTAATCCTATTACTTACCAGAACACACTCACACTCACACACCTACCCACAATCCCCTGCCTTCTCCCAAACTCTTTACAACCCCTTACCCAACTTTATACCTCATTAAACAATTCTATAAATTGTTGAACATTTCCAATGTAACCATTATTAATCATTATTCTTTTTTACCTTAAGTTTAATTTGTATTAATTTACAAGCATACATCATATATATTTAAAAAAAAAACTACTATTATTTAACATACTGTATCTGAGAATGTTAAGATCTCTAAACATAGACACATGGTCACTCCTCCACACAGGAGTTAATCTCCTCCCCTCCTCTCAGGACACAGGTGAGCTCTGAATGTGAGTGTGTTCTTACACAAGCTGCACAGCTTCACTAAGGCAACATAGAAACAAACGAATGAATGGGGGCTCTCTGACCTCAGGATACCACGCAGCTACACATTGAGGAATTTTGAATTTCACAACTTTTCTTTTCTTTCTACAGTGGTGAGTACTTTCTCAACATCCACTTCCTGCTGGGATACAAGCATGTTTGAATAAGGGTGTGTAGGGATGTTCTTTCTGTTTCAATACAGATAGAGTCTTGCATCAGACAGAGGTCACACGGCTAAGGCTTGGCTCACAGGATTAACTTCCTTTTTTACAGTTAATATAAGGTGTTTTGTTCACTTAAGTTCACTTAGTTAGTCAAAATACCTTCATTAACCTCTTTTCCAAGGACATATTGGACATTAGGGATGATGGAAAGCTGTTAAAGTACACTTCGGTTGAACTGTATATCTTGTCAAGCACATAATAGATTGCACAGAGTACTATGTTGGTCTTGAATATTATTATACTTGAAATTGTAAAAATAAAATATATAATATATATATATATTTCATTTAAATAACGTTAAATAAAATTTTAAATCACCTGACCGATGGTAATCCAGAAAACCTGTGTGAAAACAGTCAGCTGAATTCGCAATAGCATGATGCTCTCTTTATTTAGGAAGATCTGAATATTTAGTTTTTAGGTTACTACTCTATGATGGTTTTTAACCTGCATGTAATTGCACCTCCCACACATTATAGTGTATTTTTTACTTTGTTTACTGTAATTAAGCTTTAAAAATGCAGAGCTGCAGAGTACTGCCCACACCTTTCAGCCTGAATTTGATGATGGAGGTGAAAAAACTCACAGACACTCACAGCTGTTTTCTATCAAGGCTAGTCTTTCCATTAGGGTTTTTTTTTCCATTCAGAAATGCTTCAAAAATGTTTTTATCATTCCTTTTCTCCCGCCTTCCCCTTAACCTTGATATTACTTCAGTTATGGTACTTTTGCACATCATTAAGATGTAACAAGTGATTGTCACTGTTCTGAGTGATTGATCTCATTGCTTAAGCAGGTCTGAGCAATTTATCTCCAATTTATGTTCCAGATTTAGAACATATTTTTTAAGCAAAGAACTTGTGTAACAGTGATTTCAGTTGTGAGTGCAATGATCATTTATCCTAGAACCTTTTTTTCTGTGTTTCAGATTGTGTTGGCAGAGCTTGATCTCACAGACCTGGATTTTGGATTTTTAATTGTTGTACAGCTAAAAATGGAAATACAGAAAGCATCAAATGGTCACCACGATCTCAGCCCTGACAAAAATCCTGAGAATGGGTACGTTTCATCATCAACACAAGAGGCACTATCTCTGAAAAAAAGTTATTGTTTTTAAAAACTGACAAATTTTTACAACATCATATATTTTAGTTTATAAGCTTTTCTGCTTAAAGGAATAGTTCACATAAAAATGACAATTCTGTTATCATTTACTCATCCTCGAGTAGTTCCAATCCTGTATGAATATTTTGAGAGTTTGAGAGTTTTCATTTTAAGAGAGTTTGTAAGCAGTTTTCCTGCATTTTCAATATATTTCCAATGCAAGATGAAACAGAGCTTAAAACACAGCAGTTCAAATGTATCCTTGTTATTTAGCAAAAATATATTTTGTTTTTAAATGTTGCTTATATCACACAGATTTGATGCCCTTGAAAACATGACAGAGGGTGAAATCTTCCTCACCAGTAAGAGCAATGGAGAGGGAGAGAATCAGTTTACAGATGTGAGTATCCAGATTTCAGAACTTCCTTCACAAAAAACGTAGTCTAAAAAATGTTGGAAGCAACTGATTATATGATGTGTAACAGTTGGAAGAACTTCTAACTACTCTCTCTTAATAAAAGTTTGTGGAGTTAATACAATACAAGTGAATCTACTATTTAAGTTAATAAAAATATATACAATTTATGACTAATACACTATTCATCTTTTCTTGCAGTTCAAGGGAAAGACTTCTTTCGGAATGTCTATTTTCAACCTCAGTAACGCCATTATGGGCAGTGGTATTCTGGGACTGGCATATGCCATGGCCAACACCGGAATCGTATGTTTTGTGTAAGTCAAACTACACTTCCAATCAAGCCTTTGCGTTTAGGTTGATTTATAGTACAAATACATGACAAAAATAAAGGCTATTGAAGGTGTGACAGTAAAAATGAGCTCTAGTGTTTCTTTTATGTCATAAACAAAAAAAGTTCTGTGTGTAAATCCTGAGTTGTAGAGCCCTTTCTGGTATGTGTTCGTAGTTACAAATGTAAACAGAGCATTTCAGGTTCCAAAGAAGTGGAATAAGTCTCTTGGCTGCATTTTATTCATTAGCTTCAGTTAGTACGGGGGGAAAGCGTGTGCTCAGTATGCAGGTCTGACTGAGCATTAAGGCTTCTTTGTGTCCAACTACAGGGGTTAACTGTAGGCCTATAGCCATCCTCCAGCATGCCTCTGCCACGTACATGTGCCAATCACAGCCAATCTATGAATGCTGTGTCAATAAAAAACTCAAATATTTGCATGTTTTTTTGGCTGAGGTATCATGTAACTTAGAGGCCGTTCTGAGAAGTTGGCCAACCCCTTGCTAAAAATTCATTCTTTCAGTTTTGCTGCCACCACATACCATTATATATTACAAATCTAGTGCTAGGATGAGCTATTATGTTCTGGCACACTATAAAACACCAACAAAATAGAACTAATGCTGCTTGATAGAACAAATTGCTAATCCTTGTGAATGACAGGATTTTATTTGTGTACTTGGGAGCTTAAATGGCACTGCGTTTGTCTATGATGTGACACACGGACATGCTTAGCTCACAAATCAGACCTGAGAGTGTTATAAATAGCCTGCGGTAATCTGTAATCAAACTAAAGCCTGTCTGTCTGTCTGTCTGCATCTTCTCTCTGTCCAGGTCAGCCAGGCTTTTCAAGCAGCTGCTTGTACAAAAACAGAGAAAAAAAAACGAAAAACTTTTATAGTGGTTTTGTTTAGTATAGTTTTGTTCTCAATAGGTAAATAAAAACGAGTTGGTTGTGCTCTAAGTAAATACCCTCTTAGCTTGTCTAATACGTCATTAATGAGATTACAGGTTAGATGTGTGTCTCCTCTGTCATCTCCTTGTCGATTGGTGATAATATCCCTGATCAAATAATAATATCCCTGTTTTGTGGTGCCTAATCGTGATTATATTAGCACCACTGAAAGTCAAATGAGTGGCTGATGAGTCTGACTTCATTTAGTCACTCTTATTTTATTTCAAACTTGACTTTGAACTTTGGAACACTTTGACTTTTATTTTTGCTCCACCAAAGACAAAAAAGGACAAAATGAGGTGGTTAAATTAAGATTAAGAAAATAATTTAGGGTGAACTATTGTTGCAGTCCACATGGGGAGTTGCTGTTATGTTTGATTATTTGTGTAACCTGTTTGCAGAGTCCTGCTGATATCCATGGCTCTTCTCTCTGCCTACTCTATACATCTGCTTCTGAAGAGTGCAGGAGTGGTTGGTGAGAAACACTTTCTTTTTCATTTCCAAGACAATCCTGACAACATCACACTCCATTAAAAATGCATCTTCATTCTGTTTGTGTGTTTAGGGATCCGTGCGTATGAACAGCTCGGGAACCATGCATTTGGTCCACCTGGGAAGATCTTAGCAGCATGCATTATAACAATGCACAACATTGGAGGTAATAGGGATAACCACTTAAAGAAATATGAGCACTGAATACAGATGTACTACAAAACTTAATGTTTCTTTCTTTGATCCAACAGCAATGTCCACTTACCTGTTCATTGTGAAAATAGAGTTACCTCATGTTATTCAGGGTCTTCTGGAAAAGTCAGATGACTCAGAGTGAGTACCAAACACAGAACTGATCCTGATGTGCCAGATACAGTAAGGTTCAAAAGAAATTAAATAAACCTGTTGTAATATGAGAATTATAATTTAAAGTTTGCTAATGCAAATAAGCAAATTTGCGACATCAAGCATGTGAAATCCTTCTTGTGATCCTTCTGAATTTCTAAACAGACTTTGAACCTTTACTGCATTTCATTTTTATTGTATTTAAAAAAAAATTGCATGCAGCTAAAACAAACTCTTAAGTCCATTCTGACTGTTTTTCATAATCATACCACTCCTTCTGACATGATATTACTTTTACTGTCTTTGTTAGTGTCTGGTATTTGGATGGAAGGTATCTCATCATAATCGTTAGTTTCTTGGTCATTCTTCCCCTGGCATTTATGAAACGACTTGGTAGGTCCCTGCCTCTTTTCCTCTCATTCTTTTATTTAGTTTTCTGCCTCTGTCATTTGTCATTCCATTTAATTTTGTAATAATCACAATCAAATATTGACAATGTCTGCACTAAAGATCTGTGTTGAGTATATCCATCAATGTTTTTAACTTCAAAGTGTTGCTCGGTTAAATGTCACAGGCGAACGAAAATAAACACAATTGGCATGCATTTCTCATGTATTTATTTTAGGGTATCTGGGCTACACCAGTGGTTTCTCTCTCAGCTGCATGGTTTTCTTCCTTATATCTGTAAGTCTGCTTTTAATGCACCTACATAGACTTAAAAAACACCAATCTGCATTAATAATGACTGATATGTGAATATATGACAAATAAAATCATCTCTCTCCACTGTGTCTTATTAGGTCATCTACAAGAAGTTTGTTGAAGAGTGTTATGTTAATGAAAACAATTACATAAATGGTTTCAATGGAAGCATATACAACTCCACCAATGGAAGCATATACAACTCCACCAATGGAAGCATATACAACTCCACCAATGACGTGTGTGAAGCCAAACTTATAACTATGAACCTACAGGTTAGAGAAATTAATTGCAAACCAAACAATTATTATTATGTGTCCTTTTTGCTTCACTTTAAATGTAGTGAATTAATTAATTAATGTCATGCTTTGTATTCATCACAGACTGCTTTTACCATTCCCATTATGGCGTTTGCTTTTGTGTGTCACCCTGAAGTGTTACCCATTTACACAGAACTCAAAAAGTAAGACTGGAAATGCACTTTTGATCATTTACACAGTTTTTTTTTTATACTGACACATTTGCTTCTTTGTCTACTTGTTATTTCAGTCCAAGCAAAAAACGCATGCAAAATGTTGCTAATATCTCCATTTTGGCCATGTTTGTCATGTACCTGCTGACTGCTATCTTTGGCTACCTCACCTTCTATGGTAATTTTACAAACAATACCTAGAACTATGGCATTTACAATGTAATAAAAATTAAAGTAGCAGAATTTCAAGGTTTGGGATATTTTAAAAAGCTTTAACAATTACTATGTGTCCAAATATATGTAGGAACTGTGGGCTCAGAGCTTCTGAATATGTACAGCAAAACAGATTCCCTGATGCTGTGTGTTCGGCTGGCTGTGCTGATAGCAGTGACACTGACCGTTCCTGTGGTCCTTTTCCCGGTAATGTAATTTTCCTGGCTCATTAGTTATTGCTTGCATATTATTCCTCATAATCATGCTGGTTGAGTGTTGACAGTGCTTCATTGATTTTCCTTCAGATTCGTCGTGCTGTCTTGCAGCTTCTTTTCCCTGATAAGCCTTTCCACTGGGTGCGTCACATCTCCATCGCTGTATGCCTCCTCTTCATAGCCAACCTGCTCGTCATCTTCATACCTAACATTCGTGAGATCTTTGGCTTCATCGGTAAGTCAGATCTGTCACAAATGAGGATTTAATGGTCACATGAACATAATACAAATACAGAACTGAGCTGAATGATTTTTATTTTAGGTGCCACATCTGCTCCCAGCCTCATTTTCATTCTTCCTGGAATATTCTACATTTACATCGTCCCTGAAGAACAGGAGCCGTTAAAATCTCGGCCAAAGATCCAGGTGAGAATCAGACAGAATGTAAGTTCATTCTCTCAGATCTATGTCTTCGTTTTTTAATGTTTGAATTAATGTTTTCCAGGCAATTGCATTTGTGACACTGGGTTTCATCTTCATGATTATAAGCACTACATTAATCATAGTAGAGTGGGCCACTGGAAAGAAGGTGTCGGGTGGCCACTGAGAGAGCACAACTGCATTCAGACACTTGAAGATCAAATCTAACACAGAACAGAAACTCCTGAACTTGAAACTTCTGCAGCAGGTTCAATTTCCTTTAGTTTGATAAATATCAAACATATTAACTCCTCAATTTCAGTATGTCCAAAAAAAATAGCCAGTTAACTAAATTCAACAAGAATGCAATGAAGAACGGTAATACATGAACATTTAGAGCTATGATGCTCCAAACACATCTTGAAAATATTTATGGAATTTCTAATGAAAGCCAATTTTACACACAAAGGTATTGCTGTTATGACTGGCAGATGGAACTTCCTGAACTGCACAGAACTGGTGAAAAACTGTGATACTGACATGAGAATTATTGCCAAAGTTGTAAACATACAGTTTGAAGTCTACCTCCTTCTACACAGAGCAATTTTACAGTTACAGAGGCTGTTTTACAGTTCATAGTGCATATTTTGTGGTCCAAAAATATTTTATCAATAAAATTATAATAAAAATGTAATTTTAATACACAATTTTCATTCTAAAAACAATATTATCAGCATAACAACGAGTAAAATGTTAAAATCTGATGGCGGTAAACAACTTAATTAGATCGTAATCTTCAAATATATTTATTTTTTGTTTCGATTTTTATCCTAAAATAATTCCTTAAATATTCTACTTCCGCAGTTAATTTCGAATTTGAATCCCACATATTCAGTTTGGTCTCTAACCTTTTACCCCACTGTATGTGAATTTCAGTTCATTTCATTTTTGATGAATAATAGCCAGTTATAATCTTCATCATTCCTAAAAGCAGTTTAATTAGGAAGGGTGTAAAGTCTCGTGAGAATTTCAGCTTGTTGAAGCAAGTCAACGTCGGATCAAGAAGCTGAAGTTAATGTTTTGTATTTATTTATTTTTTTTAATGTATTGCTACATCATAAAAGAAATGAAATCGACAGCACAAGATGTCTTGCTGTACAAAATTAGTGTTAAGTGAGGTTATATTATAAATATTCATATCTGAATACTAATTATCTAGTATTCCAGAAACACACAACACTGTTGAGGATTTTTCATGTTGTATGTCATTTTGTTTGTTTGTTGTATGATTGTAAATATGTGTTAACATCTTGAAAATGAGCATACTTTAAACAAACTTGAAAAATGTGGATGGAATAATTTATTTGTGGTTGACATTTTGTGTTTACACAAAATAAAGCATATTTGATACAGCATAACAAAGGAAAGATGGCCATGCAGAATTCATTATCTGCAATAGACTCACTGAAGTGTTTCTTTGGTCATACTATGTGTTACCAACTCCAGCTGGGCATTACAACTACTTTATCATAAATGTATGGTTGTATAGTCTTATATGTAAATTTAATTTAATTCAGATTTCCCCACAATTGATTTTTTTATAAAGTGCCTGAAATAAAATAAATGGAATCAACTGTAGCATTCCGCAGTGGGTAATGCTTAGAAATGCATGAATTTATTATTGAGCACATTGATCCTGAATATTAAAGTTAAAGTGATTGTTTAAAGACGACTAGTTTTATTATAAAACTATTTGTACTTTTAAAAAGTCTGTTATGATTTTGCGACATCACGAACACAGACTAGTGTAGTTTAATTCCCAA
This sequence comes from Enteromius unitaeniatus, assembly GCA_032359435.1. Classification (NCBI taxonomy): domain Eukaryota; kingdom Metazoa; phylum Chordata; class Actinopteri; order Cypriniformes; family Cyprinidae; genus Enteromius; species Enteromius unitaeniatus. Next base: position 7,634,897 of record JAUMHI010000046.1, read on the forward strand.
ATGATTATGAAATATGAATCGTGTGACTAAATGATTCTGATTCACTAAATGATTCATTGACTCGTTCACTGACAGTTATTTGTCGCCACCTATTAGCCTATCGAATATTTACTGAAAGAAGGCTAACCTAGTTCTTGTTGTTTCAAAAAAGAACACCTAGCAACAAATGTAGCTATTTTTAAACTTAATTTGCCAATTATTTTGAAAAGTTAATTCAATTGCAAAAGGGCACAGATTGCATTTTACCTCTAAATTACACACACACACACACACAAAGAACATTGATGAGCTAGATAGTCAAGCAGCACATCTTATTATTATTATCATTATTAAACATAGAATATAAGAACTTGTAGAGTTAACAGCATATAGTATAAAAACCAAATACAGTAACAGCAAGCATCAAACCATACGGGGATCCTCAATACATATACAATACAAAGGCAAAAAAAAAAAAACATTTAGTTTTTTTGTTTTCTTTGTTTATAGGGGCGATAGTACACATCTTCTGTACAGAACACACACGATTCATTATATTTACTTAATTAAATTATTTTAAAATATTACTAGCAATATTATTTATATATATATATATATATATATATATATATATATTATAATTAATTCAACATATTATATTTAGTTATAATTAACCAAATCAAATGCTATCCATTACGAATGAGTAAGCAAGAAGAAATTAAGTAAATGTAAATTAAAATAAATAACATTATGGTATGCCAGTAGTTGGCGATTAAGACACAACCTTCTAAAATGTAATATGCATGCACATTAACGCAAACTTCTTCACAAATTCACATTTTTCTTGCTTACACGGAGATGATACAGGCATCGTGTTCAAAAGCTTGTGTTTTCAGGCCCGCAAAACAGAGTTATTAAACACACCAGTGGGGGCTGTTCCAGAAAGCTGTTACGTGACATATCCGGGTATCTTTTAGAGTAAGTAAGCAGATAACCGTAGCTTTCAGTTCCAAAAACGGAAGTAACTTGAAGGGTATGCCAGCAGCATAGCAACGTGCTCTCTGAAGATAACCTGCTCCAGGACAGCTTTGGTTTCAGTGTCAGCTTACTTCAGAGCTATCAGCGCATGCGTGCGTGCTCCACTGACTGTGGATTGCGAATATTATATATTATATATATTTGCTTCCTCCCTCCTAGTTTCTACAGATCTATGAAAAACAGATCCATT
>JAUMHI010000046.1:7636203-7691502 GCA_032359435.1 Enteromius unitaeniatus
GATTGCGAATATTATATATTATATATATTTGCTTCCTCCCTCCTAGTTTCTACAGATCTATGAAAAACAGATCCATTTAAAGTCCACTGTTTCTTTTTAGTTATCAGAAATGTTCTTATTTATATCACAATTTCTCTTGAAGCTGTCAGTCGATGTCACTTGTATAACCTATTTATTATTAACGAATTGTAAAATTGTCACTATTTCTCATGGGTAAGATCAGTAGATTACTGTACTGATTTTTTTGCTGTCACAATAAATAAAACATAATATCCTTATTTCTTGCATTTTCATTATTTTTCTGTAACTCTGACTACATCTGCTGATGAAAAAAAAATCGAGAAACAATATTTCATAAACATATTTTAATATTGCTAAAGAAGGTAACACCAGAGACAAAATAGTACATGTGGTCTTGAAATAATTGCACAAAAATAAAAAAAATAAACTGAATTAATTAAATTAAAACTAATTAAAAACGTAATTAATAAATTAAGCTGTCATTTATGTGTATTCATAAAGTCAAAAGGTAACCTAATAATGTGGTCTAAGTTTAAATGTTAGAAAAATAAATACATTTTAAAGCATTTTGCCATGCCAAAAGTGGATGTTTCTGCAGAATGACACAAACATCATTTGACCTGAATCACTGAACTCACTCAGAGATTAATCTCTGAGTTATGTTAATGTTCATTTGTCTTTTCTAGCTGCTATAATTCAGCTACAGCAGTCAAACAATATCTGATGTTAAAGAGTCATGGGTCAAGAGCCCAACTAAAGCATACACTGACCACCGAAATGGTGAACAAATATGATATTCTCCTTCAGTGATTGTTTGTTAAAGTTTACTGCTGTTATACTTAAAGTATACTTAAAAGTACATTTGTAAGTGGGCCAATTTAGTCCTCTTTAGTTTACTAAAGTATAGGCTACTACTTTTTGAGAAGGCTAAGCAACAAATCTGTCTTGCTTTTAGAAACATTCACTAAAAATGAGTTTGCAACACTGATTTACACAGACAGTCTGTATGTTTTTAGGGATCTACCGTGGTAAGATACATGGTAATTATTGCTAAATCACTGAATTGTCTACATGAGCCACAGTTTTGTAGACCCCAATACGGTCATTTATTAGCTACTCATTTGGGAGTTGTTAAACAAGTAAGGTCAAAATAAATGCATATTATAAGAAAACAATATTGTTTTTGATCTTGCATGCATGTCCGCCTGTTATTTGGGACTCCCAAAACCAAAATATGAACCTTTCATAACCCATATAAGGGGCTCTTTAAGGCAATAAACCAATGATTGGATGTTTGCAGACAGCAGGGGGCGCCCTAGATCGTAACCATAGGTTTTTTCTAACGAACCTACCATGTTTCCAAACATAGACTTACCTATACATACACAGTATGTCATATTCAATAAAGTGTTCTGCAATATGATGTTTTGAAAATAAAATATTAAGGTAGGCCTACATAAATTCATGCAATCATACTGTCATGGTATTTTTAAAAGTGGTATTACAGTTTTTTTTATTGGTTTGGTACTATTTTAAGTAAAGTGTGCATTTTCAAATCTCTTAGTACACTGATGAAACTTTAAACTGATTACTGGATCAGTGATGTCTTCTCCCTGACAGGACTGCTCAAGCTCATAAAAAAAAAAAACGATCAGGTGTTCATTGTTGTATGACCCTAGAACTGGTCTACAGCCTACCACACCATCTTCAGATATAGCTGCACGCATTGAGATGTTTCCCCAACGCTGTCCAGAGACTTGGATGGTTGCTCAATAAGGTTGTCAGTACTGTTACAGTGATTGCATGTCAGTTTAGTGTTGTAGCCTCTCTGTTGAGGTAACACCACCTCCTCTTTCCCTTTGTCTGTGCCCACCTCTCTGTCGAGGAGCACCACCACGTCTTCAAAGAAGGTTTCCTCTCCTTACGAGTCTATCCTGCTCCGTATTTGAACAGTGTCTCAAACACAGTTCTACTTATATGGAAACTAAATGTGATCATCCGGGGCAACAACTAGTAATTAGTATGTCTTGATTGAAAGCTCTTGCAGCAATTTGTAACTTACAAATGACCAGACAACAATATGTGAAGTTGAAAATCCACGGACGTAAGGAATGATTCATTGATTAAACATCAAGATCAGTGGAATTAAATGACAGACAACTGTATTAAACTAAATGATAAGAGATTTGATAAAAGGCAGTTACTGTGAACAAAACATTTATTTAGAGGAAAAACTTATTTTGTGTGGTGAAAAGGATATTTTGTGATTATGTGAATTGTACTAACACAATTGAAAATAAGCTGAAATGTTTGAAAAAAGTGCACTTTTGATGATCTGTTGTGATATAAGGTATTTAGAGTTTTGAAAATGTACCAATTGCTTGTGAAACTGTGAGTTGTTTACTAAAAAGTTGCAAATATTATGAATAGTAATATTTTGTGATTATTAAAGTCTCTATTTGTAAAAAAGCAAGGGATCTGTATTTGCTTTGACAAGAGTTGGAAAGCTATTTTAGTATTTTACTGGACGAACAAATACAACTCAACTATCTCTCTCAACTATTAGCTGTTTGTTTGGTTGTGGGAGGTACATTTTTGTGTTGTGAAAAGCCCAAAAATCCCGTACATGACACTGCCATGACATATTTCATTTTCCTTTCAACACCACTTTTTTTCTATTTTTTTGATTCTGTAATTCCTCAACCCTTCTGTTTTTTGCTCTTCACCATATGTTACACATAGATATTAAAGTCACCAAACAGGAACCGACCAAAAGAAGGTTATCTTGCTATAGTTCTACATTGCAGAAATTATTGCTGCTCTGATGATCTGACTGCAGTGACAGGGGCGGCTCTAAGGGGACTTCCGCTCTCATCTGAAGGCAACATGAACATACAGCAATGTGTCACGCTGACAACAAGGCGAGAGAATGAAAATAGAAAAGAAAAAAAAAGTGTGGTTGTCCATTTCCTGTCAAAACCTTTTGTCTGCTGATGCTGAGAGTAAGAACTAGGAAGAGAAACTCAATGCTCGCTGTTCAGTCTAGTCACCGGTAGTTCAGAGGAGATCTCTCGTTCTCTTCCAGGGTCTCTTTCTCTTCGAGTTTCATCTTTTTTAACGGTTTGTTCCATGAGCATATGAGGCCATGAAGCGATCATCGAAGGGGAAAGGTCAGGAGAGTGCGGGCAGCTCTTTGCTCAGTCCACAGGAGAATGAGAGACTGGAGGATCTGCTGGGCAGGAGGTGTGTGGTAAGTGAGTTCAAGGGCCTTCAGTACAAGCTTAAGGAAAACGTGCATTTTACAGAGGAAATATGACTAAAAGTGTTGTCTTGATAAAATTAAGCCGTTGGGCCAGAATTTGACTGCATGCTTATAAACATACACTGTCTAATGTGTCCACTTTTGTGCTTTTTTTTATCACGGTTGAAGTTAGTTTTATGACTTGCAAGATAGTATTACTCAGTATTACTTGAGTAAGTTTTACTCAACAAACTTATATTTAAATTTAAATGGGAAAAAAACAGCATACAAAAATAGCTAAATGTTTTGCAATATCAGAAGAAAAGAAATATTGACCGTAAAGTTTTACTTCTCTTTTTAAGAAGCTTGCCTTTATTTTGCTGTCTCAGTTTGTCAGTGTTTTCCCCCTCATTTATTTTTTGTAATCACATTTTGACCCATTTTAAATGGAAAAAGGGTTTGCATCACAAAAATGAGCTTACTGTATATATGGTGAAAATTTGTAGATTTAACAGCAGTAAAATGTTAAAAAGCACACTCAATGTAAAAAAGTGAAATCAGCCTTGTTTAGATGATTTTAAGTTATGTTTTGACGTAGTTAGTACAATACTAGTACAATTATATTTGGGTACGCAGTCCCTGGATAACGTGACAGATTACCGATTATAAGTTTTCTTCATTTCAAATATAAATGGTGTTTTCTTTAAATAGTCTGCATTTATAAAATTGTTGTATTATATAGGTAAAACAAAAAGTTGTTTTACCTATATCTTAAATTGTATATTTAATTGCACCGTACTCAACGGTTAGTGGAAATGGTTGCAAAATGTATGTATAATCTATCTATCTATCTGTCTATCTATCCATCTGCACATAAGTACTAATATGTACCTTAAAGCTGCATATTAGTACTTAAAGTGCACATATTTGAACCAAAAGTGTACCGCCCCAATGGAAGTTTTTGTACCTTTATTTCTGGAAGTGCATCATCCATCCTGTGCAGTTATTAATAAACTAATCACAGTCCTGCAGCTCAAACTGAACATCAAAGAAATCTGCAGGTAAACCAGCTAATCTAAAAATGCTTTTCACTTCTGCTTGTTACTGCTTGTTTATTTCCAGTCCTTCTATTTTGACACATTCAGGACCAGATCCTGTTGTTGCTGACTAACATCTTTACAGTAACATTCGCATTGATGCAGAAGAAGTATTTACATAAAGCGACTGCTGAGGTTATACACCACACTCATAAAAATACGCGCTCGTAAGTTGTACGCGCTCACCAAAACGATTTAATTTCATGGAAAATAACGTTGATTTAATTTATTCAACATGGTAGCCTTCTTCTAACACATGAAGAGCTCTGCTGCAGACCAAGCAGTGCAGTAACTGCCATTTTGTGGGTAAATGTAGTGCTGCTTGGCTGCACAGTGAAAGCCTTTGTGATTAAAGGAAGAGAAGGTGTGAAATTAGCCATCACTGCAGCTTGAACTGTGATCACCAAGAGGGGTTCGACAGGGGAAGTTGCTTAAAGACATTTCCTGCCACAGAGTGAGGCTTGTAAACAGCTACTGTATATCTGCCATCTTATGTTTTGGACACTGAGTGTGAGCTTGGTGTGATTATAAGTGCACATAAATCACACGCAATCATCTTTGTGAAAGGATGATACTAATTATAGTCTTTCCTGGTTTGGTCTGCAGTCTCTGTCCTCAGGGGTCGTGCAGTTACTTATGGCGCTTCCGAGTGAGCCGAACCGCTGGACACCACAGCAGTCTGGAGTAGTTTGTTTCGTCAAAGACAGTCCCCTGCGCTCCTTTTTCATCCGTCTCTACGACCTCAAGGTTCGCAGCACGAATTGAAATCTCAAAAATAAAATGAAATACACACCAATTTCACTCTGGCGTAGTTCCTCAAACTATGCGTCTAATACTGAGATGATCTCTGACTTGTTTCTTCCACTCAGGCAGGGAAGCTGGTGTGGGAACAGGAAATATATAACCAACTGATGTACCAAAGGACCAGGCCTTTTTTTCATACTTTCCCTGGAGATGTGAGTATTTAGCTGTTGTATTCACAGCATTTCATAGCAACCTTGTGAGTCATATGCTCACTGTCATTCTTACAGTTGATTTACACAAAGAATGACACACTGTAGCAGCAGGGTAATACATTTTTTGTGTTGGGGAAGTTTTTATTTCTCTTTCCTGTAAGGTTCATTTAGCGCATCACTGGTACTTCCTCATAACTGTCTGCAATAATACTGTCTTCTGTTGCATATATGCAGGCCAAACAAGCTAAAGTTACCCAAAGTATTTGCATATAATATAAAAACCATCACTAGTTATACTATGCACTGTAAAATTCCATTTTGTCAGACAAACTTTATGTTCAAGACCGATTGAACTATCTAATGTAGAAAACAAGAATACAGTCATATTTTATGTAAATTTAAAAGGTTAAATAGGGATGATGTTTTTTTTATCATCTAATAGATGACTATGTTTTCTTTAGTTACCTTACTTATATTAGGTGTCTTTATAATAGAAATAAAAACTCAACTTTGCATCTCTCTTCAGGACTGTCAAGTGGGGTTGAATTTTGCAGACATAGGAGAGGCAGAAAATTTCTTTGCTGTAGTGGAAGACAAGATCAGCCAGAGAAATAGTCGTTTTGGTATTCAATTATTTTGTTACCTTAATTATTTTGTTTGTAAACTACTTCATAAATCTGATTATGAAAATGAACTAATAAGGCATCTTACCTAAAATGACTGCTTTATTTTTTCCTCTATTAACATAAAGAGAAACAACAGAAAAAGGGACAAGAACCTAGAGGTATGTGATTTCTTAAAATCATTGCATGAATTAATTGAAATTCTTTTTTGTAGTGTAGGTTATTTGAACAAGTTGCAAATTAAATATATATTTGTTTTTGATTCTTAGATCACGGAGCTTTGCCACCACTTCCTCGACCAAATGGTAAGTAAATAACTTTAAATAACTTTGCTTTTTTTTTTTTTTTTTTTTGAAAAAAAATATTTTACTGTATTTAAAATATTTTTAATAGATCTTTCACTGTTTAATCTAAACATTTTGTATTACATTTTTATTTGTTATAGAAAAAAAAACAGTATAGCCACGATGTGCCTAATAACAGAGCTAATATTCAGCAATAAAACACATATTCTTGTGCTAACTCTGCCTCTCCTATAAAATTACCTGAAAACAATACACGTAAATGTTTAGTGACGTAAAACTGCATAAAGTGTAGAAAATGTAAATTTTCTTTTGTATCTTTAATCACAGGCCCTGGCATTCCTACCCCTTCTCCCATGCTTCCACTGGTACCAAGTAATATTCAGAACCAAAATCCTCCATCCAAATCAAAGAAAGACAAGAAAGAGAAAGACAAGAAAAATAAAAAGAAAGGATCCAAACTGCTGAAGGGAGATATTGGAGCACCCAGTGGATTCACGTGAGTGAATAAGCAGACTCACTTTAACCAAGATAAATGATTTTGAAGAGGTTTTGGTTCGCTTACATTTCTTCATGTCATGACTTTAGGCATGTTGGTCATCTTGGCATGGGTGGCAACAGTTTGGACCCAGACCTAATGAAACTTCTGTCCTGCGCTGGGATCAGTGAAGCAGATATGAATGACTCAGAAACCTCTCAGCTCATTTATGATGTCATTGAGCGTTCAGGTGGAATGGAGGCTGTTAAAAAGAAGGTGAACATGCAGGGTAAGGTAAAATGTTACATTTGTTTCATGTTAAAGAGACGGCACGCCAAATCTCCTTCTCTTTGAATCTATCAAACTATTTATTAATGAGAAAGAGCGAACTCATGAATCACCATCATGTTGTTTCAAACCCGACATTTTTTAATTAAAATCCCTCCGTAGACAGCAACACAACTGACACGTTCAATGCCCAGTAAGGACTTCATTAAAAGGCGTTGCGTTGTGGTAATGTCATGAACCTGCGAAAAAAAAGTGAGACAAAAGACAAGAATTTGTAAATTTTTTTTTTTGTTGCACACAAAGGTTTTCTTGTTGCTTCATAAAATTAGGATTAAACCACTGATAGATGGAGCACATGGATTATTTCACCAATGTCCTTGCTGCTTTTCTGGGCCTTGAACGTGGTAGTTCTATGCAGGGTCAGAATGCATTCTGAGTTCAAAAATATCTTAATTTGTGTTCTGAAGATGAACAAACAATGGTCTTATGGCGATAAGTCATTAATAATAGATTTGTAATTTTTGGGTGGACTATCCTTCTAAAAGTATTTAATTTTTGTTTAGAGTGTGCTCTGCCTCCTGTTCCCGGTGGACATCGGGGTTCTCTTCCCCAAGTGCCATCTGGGTACTCCTCAGCGCCGCCTCCACTACCTCAAGGACGAATGGGGCCTCTACCCCCTGTCCCGGGTCAATGCTCTGGTCCACCTGCCCGAGGTTCCCTTCCACCAACACCTCAAAGATCAGATGCAGCACCTCAAATCCCTGAGGGCCGTGGTGATCCTCGGTCAGCCCGATCGACATCATTAGGCCCCCTGCCACCAGTTCCTGCTGGGGGCCGTTCTGGACCCTTGCCTCAGCCTCCAGTATCCCAGAGCGCACCCTTACCACCTCCACCTGGAGGTCGTAGTGGAGGATTACCCCCACCACCACTTCCAGGACAACGCAGGGAGTCTTTAGCCCCCATTCCAGGAAAGAGACCAGGATCTCAAATGAGCGAAAGACGAGGTAGCTCTCTGCCGCCCCCACCTGCTGGGGCAGCTCCACCACCACTACCACTGGGTGTGAGGAGCTCACCCTTACCCCCACCTCCGAGAGACAATAATGTATGTTTCCCACCTCCGCCTCCATCTGATATGGCATTACCTCCTCCCCCTTCTGATTTCTTCCCTCCTCCACCTTGTGATTCATTTCCTCCTCCTCCACCTGAAGACTTTGTTGACTCTGTGCCTCCACCTCGTCCTTTTGAATCAAATTTTCCTCCTCGGAGCAATTCCTCAGGCTTTGCCCCTCCGCCTCCTCCAGTCTCATCCAAACCCAGTGCAGGTGGTCCGCCTCCACCACCTCCTCCTCCACCTCCCACTGCTGCTCCTCCTCCAGTGAACTTTGGAAGCAAACCCTCATGTCCAAGTGGTCCGCCACCTCCAGCATCCAGCGGTGGGGAAGTAGGTAGAGGAGCATTACTTGCCCAGATACAAACAGGCATGAAACTCAAAAAGGTGAGTATCTAAAGATTTGTCACAAACGTTTATATTTCAATAAAAAAAAAACAATGCAGCACAGTTTTCACAAAAATATCAAGCAGCACAAATGTCTTCCACATGGATAATGATAGTAGTGAGTAGTAAAATGTTAGTAGTGCATGCTAAAAAAAATTCAGCTTTTCCATCATAAATAAGGTTCTCATAATGTTAGATTCTCATTATTGATAGGGTTGTGCTTAAATCGCAACACTCTATACAAGCTATATACAGTACTGTCTTTTGTCCAGGTGACCGCCAACCCAGAACCACCTTCACCTGCCCTGGATACAGGAGAGGGTATAGTTGGAGCTCTCATGATGGTGATGCAGAAGAGGAGTAAAGTCATCCATTCATCTGGTAACTACTCAGTGTTTTATGAAAAGAATGAAGACCTTTATATTATTATATGCACCATATATTTTGTAATTAATTCTCGGACCGTAAGTTGTCTGCTGGACCTTGTATACCTTTTAACTTATGCAATACCTTATCTTGTAGAAGAGGATGATGATTTTGATGATGACGACGACGACGATGAAGACTGGGATTAATACTCATATAATTGAAATACTTTCAATACATGTATGAAGGCAGTTTCACATGTTTTGGAAGTTAAACAACACTGATCCAAAGCATTTTCTCTGAGGATGCAATGATAAAGTCAGAAAAATGCTGGTAAATGGCTGATATTAAAATTCTATTATTGCTAGACAAACTTAATTTTTTTTAATTTTGAGATTTGCATTTAAAAGAGTTATTTAAATGATAGTTTTCTTTGCAAGTTTTTTTTTTTATTTACCTTATGCCAAAGGTAATTCAAATTTAATCCAATGTACAAAAGTAAAATATTGTACCAACATATGCATAGGTTCTCTTTCTGTTCTCAAGAGTGGTTCAGTTTATGTAGATCTCTATATCATCATATAATGTGAATCAGTACTGAACATATTTTCAATATGTAAATAAAGTAAAATGTGAATTGAAAAGGGAATGCCAAATTAATCTTCGTTCCTTATTTATTTTCCCGTACAAGACAACATCTAAGAGCAAGACAGAGTATTGTAATTTACAACCAGACTATTCTACCATACAACTAAAAGAGGACACAAATGTTGTGAAATATTTCCAGTGTTAGATATTATCTAAGTGAACAGTGAATATGACGTTTGTATTCACTTGAATAGTGATTGCTTAACCAGACAAAGCACGAAATGCACAGCATAAAAGTGCTATTTCCTAAACAGTGTCAGTCATTTTGAATGCATTTAAATAAATACGACAACATATCTAATTTCTCAATCATGCAAAAATGCCCTCCACCCTTATTCAGTATTCTCAAAGACCATCCCATAAAAAAATATACAACTTCAAATAAATATATATTACAAATGGTGAGAAACAGCCACAGTCCCAAAGACATGAAGGCAAGTGAGTTCTTGCAAATGTTTGGTGCCATTATTAACCCAGTTATTAGAATCCATACATATATTACTATTACACATACATACATAAATTACTTTGACAATTTCGTAATCAAGGTGGAACGTTAGAAATTGCACTGGCCCAATGACTGGTGATTTAGCAATAGGGCTTTCTGATGACAAGATAGTGGAACGTTTTCATAGCGTATGAGGTAATATCCTTTTGTAAAGGTGCTTTATGGTTTATTGGTTGATTTTTGTTAATGTCAGTGTCAGTGTAATTACTGAATTCTGAATGTCGTTTACAGCTTAATTTGCAAGGTTAGTAAAAGTTTACACCTGTTTATAATACTGAAATGCAGTCAATTCACTGTGGCAAATGGAAAAGGCAAATCTTGAACCAGTATCTGCTACAATCCTAGTACAACAGATGAATGGTCATATACTTAAAACTTTGGATCAGTGAATGAACAACGAATGTATGATTACATACAATGATCCCAAAAAGGGTTGGACATTTAATTTTTAGGGGAATGTTCTTCGCCACATGTGTCATGTGTTTAAACTGTGAATTATTGGATTATTTTCGGGGACAGTGTTTAAGAAAAAAATTATTTTAGAAAATAATTTTGAACCACAATGTATAATTGTTTTATCTAAATAAATTTGATGATTAAAATTTTTTGGAGCCACTGTACTTAACTGTATTAACTCAGTTAATTAAAAAAATATAAGTATCCAAAAAGTTTTAAACTGTCCGAATGTGTCCAAAGACTTTTTGGGGCCACTGATCAAGAAATATTTAATGTAGGTAGTTAAATGAATACATTTTATGATAGGTCTCATTTTAAGTGCATTTTCAACAGTTTAAAAGGCCTGGTTTCACAGACAGGGCTTAGCCTAAACCAGGATTATGCTATAGTTCAATTAGGACATTTAAGTAATTTTTATAAACATGCCTCAGAAAAAAGCATTACTGGGGTGCACTTTAAGATTAAACAATGGCACTGACATGTTTTAAGATCACTCAGTGCCAGTTTCTTTCACTTGAAACAGCTCAGATTAACATTTTAGTCTAGGACTAGGCTTAAGCCTTGTCTGTGAAACTGGGGAAAAATGTCCAAATGGTCCAAAATTGTCCAAATACTTTTTGGTGCCACTGCTCAAGAACTAACCTATGCAAGTCCACGAACCGCCCCGGAGCAAGGTGACAGACTCTCTTATCCTGTCCTCCTCACTCCCCACTAGCCTTCAGTGCTTCTGTGTGTCTGCGATTTGCACGTCTGGGGAGGTCATCCTGTGAGTTTCTGCCGGCCGTCAGCTGCTCCCAGTAGGACTGGCAGTACTGCTGAATCAGACGCATTTCAGGCTCCAGCAGGAGCGCTGGGGTAGGAGCTGCAGGGTCCTGTTGATGGTTTTTGTGATGGCTCCTCGATGCCTCTTCCTCCTCGTCGGGGGTGGTGAGGGCTACAGCAATGTCCCGGTCCAGGATGCGCAAGAAAACACGAGCCAGCGTGTGTTTGAAGTTATTTTCTGTGGCCAAGCAATGGTAGAGGCCTGCATCTGCTTTGGTGAGGGTTTTCAGAAGAACCCCCTGAGGAGTCTTAAGAACCTCTCCCTCTCGATTCAGCTGTAAACAATGAGATGTGTTAATGTCTTTATATATATCATTATAAAGAAAATAACAGAACATTTTATTAGGAGTAAAAAAAACCAAAACGCAATCATACCACTTTTCGTCTTCCCTCCTTCTGGTAGAGCCATTTAACAGTGGCCTGGGGAGAGCGTGGCACACACTCTAGAAATGTGCTGCTACCCTCCACACCGAACTGAACCTTCTCCTGCAGTCTCCTCTCCACTAGATACAGAAGATATTACAGTCATTTACTGTCTCCTATTCCACAAATACTTCAGACTTATCTCACTATAATCCTAAAGACTATTTGTTGTTTTTGTTACCTTTAGCGTTGTAGCCCCGGCACTGACGCAAAGGGTCCCCATGTTTAACATCCTGCCTTCTGCTCCTCCTAATTGAAACAATACAAGTTATAACCTATCTGTCCTATAATGGTTTGAGTATGGTAGCTGAGAGAGATCAACATGCAGCAACTTTAAAAGAAAACATGCAAATAGAGAAAACACCAGCACAATAAGAAAACATTTTGCTGCCAATCTCACAACACATGCAAATAAGAAACGCACTGCAAATCCTCACAACACGTGCAAACTAAGCAGAGCGTGAGAAGCGCTGAAGCGGTGCGTATGCAGAGCAGGAACTGCCCGTGCCGATTGTGCTTTCATACTGGCAACATTTGGCTACAGACAAGTATCCTCTGTCATTTTTTTCCAGTGTTCTCCAATGTTCTTTGATTTATGATATTGCCAACATATTCTGTGATGCGACTGTGTCCCCTTCTCCTAGTCTAACGTTATGTAAATAACATGCTATGTTATAGTATAGTATAGTAACCCTCCTAACATTTTGTATAACAAATATAAATTTTTGCCATGCACCAAAAGGCTTGCTGCATATGCTAGATTGAATATGCTATATATATATATTTATTATTTTTTATATGCTTCTATTGTATTGTTTAGTAATTATCGATATGAATTGATGTGAGACAGTACACCCGTGAGATCCAGGACAAATGTAAAAAAAAACTATTCTAACAATGAAGTGTAACTAGATTGAATAATTGAATTGAAAAAGGTAACAACTGCCCCTAGTTTTATTAATTTAACAGACATTTGAAGTTTGGGAAGGAGGGGTTTAGACAGACTGATTCTTCAAACTGCTTCACACGAGTCGTTTACGAATCATTTAGAAATGGAGTCAAATTCAATCTATTTTTTGAGAAAACTAAAGTGTTTTTTGACCTTGCATACATGTAAACCTGCTTAAGAGACTCATAAAACAATATTAGCAACCTTTAAAATTGGCACTAGTAAAAGATCGGTGTTTGCATTTCCCTGTGTGTATTATTAATATTTATATTGAAAGATTTGTTGCATAAATCATTAAATCTCTATAAGAAGCAAATGTTTTTTTTACGTATTTTGCATTAATTTTATAAAATAAATCTTTATGCATTAGTTGTATTCTTTCATATATTGTTAAAATGATGATATATGTGCACAATTGAGAAATTAATGTTAAGCTCAATCTCAGCCCATTTCTCAAAAGGTAATAATATAACTTAAAAAAATCAATGTAATACAAATTTTTTTTTTGGAGAAATAAGTCATTTGTGTCAGTGGTGTAACACCTGTCCTGTGTCTCATATCTGTGTTTTCTGCTCCGTGTGCTCTTTGTTTGTTTACATACCTGTTTCCTCATGTCTCTGCCTCGTTTGTAACTCCGCCTCTGTCATTAGTGTTCACTCCCTGCCAGCCGTGTGTGTCCAGGTGTTCCCCAGTTATTTATTTATTTATTTATTTTTTTGTTGTTCACCCTGCTTGAATATTTTCTTTGTCTTTGGATATTATTAGCCTAATAATCTGACGAATTCCACAGTTACCAGTGAAATTATTATTCTATAAAATGGCTAATTTATAGGCTTAATTTAATGTCTTTAACTAAATATAATTTTAAGGTTAGTGAAAATGAATCAGTAGTGCTTCATTAACTGCCAAAATAAATTGCAGAATAATCCCAGTGAATGGAAATCTTAGCTGGTCCGTCACTTTTTTGGTTCCACATAAAACATTTCCATTGTGGTCCACGCAATATGCAGCGTGTTTCTTAGTTTGCATGTGTTGTGAGGATTTGTAGTGTTTCTTCATTTGCACTTGTGTTGTCAACTTGATGTTTTCTTAATATGCTGGTCCTTTCTTTATTTGCATGTGTTTTCTAAAGCTGCATCATGTTGAGCTCTCACCGTATTTAAGAACCTTCTCATCTCAGTTTAACTGTGAGGAGATGGTTTTAAAGAATTCTGGTTTTCTGACCTTTTGGTGGCTTGTGTAAAGGCAGAGCAGTTTTCTCCATCCCAGGCGCAGTAGGGGTCTCTGGCCAGACAGCAGTCTGAACAAGCCTTTCCATAGACTCCACAACGGTGCAGGGACATCTGGGTAAGACCTGCTTCTGAAGATGCATACAGTTGTTGCTGCAGAAAAAAAAAGTTAATGCCAGAGAATTGAAGGATTTCTTTAACATTTTTAATTACACTCTTAAATGTTGTTTAAATGGGATTTATTATATTTTACCCTTTTTGCTGATATGTACATTGTTTTGACAGGAGCAGGTGTCTATGAGTAGGGAATAGAAAAGCATATTTTTACCACACCATACAAACCTGCATATATGTACTTAAATGTTACTTTTTTTTTTAAGCTAACATTAAAATGTTGAGGTTTGAAAAATATTTTAGAATTTACCCTGAAAACTTCCACTTCCTCTAAAGTGAGTTCTTCCATTGTGGTGGGATCCTTGGGCAGAACTATAACTTTTTGGACTGTACCACGGTCTGTGGGATGACAGAGTAGTTGACTACTGTACATGTTAACTATTTCTCATTAATTGGTAACTACATGTCCATTAACTCTCAGAGTGGACTGTTAAGGTAGGTTTAGGGTTTAGTAAAATAAGTTGACATACACTTGCAAAGTTTCTCATAGTCAGTATGTTATAGACCCATCAAAATAAAGTGTTAGAAGTTATTAAGCAGACAGTCGACAAATGACTGCTAGATGACATGTAGTTTGCAAAGTTACTTCCTTTTAGTGGAATGTCTAAAATGGACTATCATAAACAAAGCCTTACCTCACACTAATTTACTGTGCTTAACTAATTTCAGCAATTAAAGGATGCCAGACTTACCTGTTCCCAGGAAGAGAACCTCGTATCTGCCGTCCACAGCATCCACCTGATCCACTGCAATAGTAGTAAAGCGATAGCCTACACCAGAGCGCACCACCAGAGGGCGCTTGTGAATGGGATACACAGGGTGGTACATGAGAGGATGAGCACGAATGAAGTTAACCGCTTCATCTGAGAACTCTTTTGTGGACTTAAGACCCGGGGTGAATGTGCCTCCCGGACACTGATGTGGAAAACATAGGTAAAAAATTTAAGTCAAATTTGCACTTATTACAGTCATTAAATATATCTCAGATCCAGTAAGATATTAAGAAACACAAGCTTACGCAATAACAAATGCTGTGGCTGAAATTTTCATACAGCTTAAGAGAGAAACTGAATGAAACTCACAGTTCCTGGACGAGGATAGGGAATCTTCCCTGTGTATGTAGTCCATTGGTAGTTGTGTCCGTGTTTATGGGCGAAAGGGCCATTAAAGACATTTCGGATGTCAGCCATTGAGTAGACACACACGGCCGAACCTTTAAACACAGAGCTAAGACACCAAAACCAGACAGATGAGTAAAATATAGCAGATCAAGAAACAATAAATCATGAAAAGAATGGATAAATTGGAGATTATGTGTTGTTATCTGAAGGAAACATGCACCCTGAAGTTGAGAAGACCCCATACACCACAGGGTTTCGTTCATCCTGGGTGGGCTGGATAAACACATCCCCTGGAAAGGACGAGAAAAGCATTTTAAATGTTTGTCAATTATGAGATATTAAGTATGAATTACTGGAAATACAATGGTATTGGCAATATCTGAAATACTTGGCAGATTTGACACAAACAACACTCACTCAGCTCATCAAAGAAGGTTTCCACCCCATCATCGCCCATCACAGAGCACACCAGCCTGGCCTTCAGAAAAGTTGTCCATTTGTTCACAAGTGACTTCTGTCCACCCTCATCATTCTGTGATCAAACAAGAAACTTTTTTATTGACTGACTGAACTGCTTCCTGTGCACCTGCAGTTTCTGGCTCTGACTCTCACCAGACACACGCGGCCCACCCTGGCCAGCACACTTGGACTCGTTCCTGCCCCTGAGTCTAGACTCTTCTCACGGAAGAAGAAATAGAGTTTGTCATCGTTCTTCTCGGCGCTGTCAGGAATCTGTTTCATGTGAACAAATACAGGTTCTAGGAAATAAACAGAGTATGCATGTAATGTCCAGCCAAATATGTAATGGAAACTAAAACAGCTGAGCATATATTTTTTGACAGATTCATTCAAATGACATCTTCCAATCCAAATATAAACAGCCAAGCTATTTACCATTCAGCCACTTAGAGTCGTACTGCTCTGATCTCACAGCTGGCCGGCTGCCCATGGTCCTGAAGATGCCTGGGTCGGTGCTCATGAAGTCCACCGGCACTCCAGCATAAAGGTTTCCATCTGGATGGAGAAGGGTTAAGGAAAAGCAAAATAAATGTATAAGTACAAGTGAAACCTACTTGTTTAAGGTGAATTGTGAAATTTTGTGAATTGTAGTGTGATGACGATAAAAAAAATTTCAATAAAATCTGCCCTTTTGCTGTTGATATTTTTGTGC
The DNA here is from genome assembly GCA_032359435.1 of Enteromius unitaeniatus. NCBI lineage: Eukaryota > Metazoa > Chordata > Actinopteri > Cypriniformes > Cyprinidae > Enteromius > Enteromius unitaeniatus. The sequence goes on from JAUMHI010000046.1 coordinate 7,652,572, forward strand.
AGATAAGGAAAAATTGTAGATTTTCATAAACAGAATGGTTTTGAGTATATGGCCATGTTACTGTAATATGGTAAAAATAAAATGAATTTTAATTATTTTATTCTTATACATGGGATATAATGATTGTTGCAAAGCAGTGTAAATAATCATTTAAAAACTGCAACTCAAAAGCTTATCACAGTCACCTATATACCTAAATTAATATTTAAACCAATTATTAACAATGATTTACCAGGAAGCAAATGTAGCTGTCCTTGCCATTATTATCATTCTGTTTTGATTCTGTTAATCTATGTTCTATTATTCTTATGATTCTGTTCTTATATGCTCTGTTGTTCTGCTTATGTTATGTTATTCTGTTTTGAATCATTTCTTACTAATGAGGGCTGCAACGTTCTCCTGGTTTGGATCGTAAGAGCATTTTCCCTTTCCAGAGTCCACATATCCAGGAACCAGTCTGAAGAGATAGTCCTGTGGAAATCAAAGCAGAGAAAGCATTATTTGGGGTAAATCTGGTTGTGTCTACATATAAGTTGAATCATTGTGTGTGTGTGTGTGCTGTACCTCAGCTCTCCAGCCTCTGTTGATAAAGGTGCAGATGGGTTTATAAGCTCCTGTGCCACAGGTGTACAGATGTGTCCTGTTCCACGGCTCGATCAAACGCACAAAGTTTGCACACTCTCCCTGAAAACACACACACACACACCAACAAACCACTGTTACAACTGATATAGGTCGTATTAATACAGTATACATGAGAACAAGAGCCTCAACTCTTATTTTGTGAGTCATTTAGTACTAATTAGAGTGGTTAGATGACATGAACTGATGTAAACTCACATGCCTGCCTTTCCCAGTCATCTGACACTCTCCCTTTCTCTGAGCTGGAGCCGGCCAGTGGATCTACAAACATAAAGCATTATGAGAAGAATTCACAGACACATCAGTTCTTTTGGGGTCGTTGTTATTGTCTGCTCGTTGTTATTGTCTTGTGAACTGAATTGATTCATTTGTATTATCACTTACAATAAGAGGCTCTTTGTTGATATTTTGCATGTCCAGAGAGACCAGATATTCACGGCTGCCCAAGTACAACCGCCCCTGGTCTGGGTCAACGTGCAAGATCCGGTAGTCACTGGTGTTGAAGGAGAAACTGAATGGCCTCGCTGTTCGAGTGTCCATAAGTTCTGATGACAAAAGAGAAGCACAGAAAACGAAATAAATAAATAACAAAACTGCATATATATATATATATATATATTTAAAATTTTAATGAATTTCAGTTAGTCTCACATTATCCTTCAGAAATCATTCTAATATGATGATAATGCATATTGCATAATGCATATAGTCATACATTTTTTTTTAACATTCAGGAACAGGAAGTTCAAAACAGCAGTATCTATTTGAAAACTAATTTTTGCATTAATGTAATTATAAATGTATTTAATGTCCCTGCTGAATACAAATAGCCAGTACCTAAAAGGTACATAAGAAAGAAAGGGTGGGAAACACTGATCAATCTAATTGTAAAACAGTGTTTCATCTATAGGGGGTGCTCTTAACTTTCTTCTCACAAATCTGCTTTCTAACTAAACCCACAAACTCTCAGTGTTACGGGGTAAACATTGTTCTGTGGGTATTTCTATTTCCAGATGAAATCATTAAAATAAAAATCTTGTAGTAGCAGTGTTCTGGGCTGCCCCTCCACAGCGAGATCTTCAAGGTGGAGGGAAGAGCTGAGAAGCGTTAGTTGGTGGCTCTTGGGAGCTAACTGCACTTAACACAGTTCCAGAACATTCCCTTTCACTTCCACATGTGGGCCAAGTATTCAGTCTCAAAGGCAAAGATTAAAATGAAAGAAATTCAGTGGAGTTAAAATGAAGCGTTTATTCAGATATTCTTGCAGACTGTCACAGCACTTCAAAAGAACACCAGGCCCTGATGCAAGAATTGCAGTTAATGTTGGGTGAATGTTTAACTGCGTAGACTTGTGTCGGTTATGAATTATGATCAGATGATTTCAGGCCTGAGAGAGAGATGTCAGAATCTAATAACAGACAGTAAAGATTTTAAAGCAACAGTTTACACAAAATAACAATTATGTCATAAATTCCTCACTCAGGATTCTTTGATACATTTAAAGTTCAAAGGGACAGCATGCATTTGAAAGTATTTTATTTTTCAATAGAACAAATTACTGTCATTTTTGTTTTGATGAATGTAATACATTCTTACTGAACAAAAGATTTAATTTCTTTGAGAAAAAAAAGTAATAGCTAGTAATAGTTGCCACACTAACATATTCTCAATATGATTTATAATAAACTCCATACTCCTTTGATCTTTGACTCAAAATCAAACACATAAAAAAAAAAAAAAAGCTGTTCTTTTATATTTCTTTCCTGTTCCAGATCACTCAATCCCATGATCTCATTTGAGGATGAAGTCCTGAAACTCTTTCATAATCTACATTCATAGTTGACTAATTACACACTAATCTTTCCTTCCGCATCTGATCCTCTGGACTACATTCATCTACATCATGTCCAGTAACATCCTGCATTTCCTGAACTACTACAAAATACACTCCTGTTCTAATGTTTAGGATTAATAAAATTAACTATGAGGGCTTTTACATTGTTACATAAATTTAAGAGAATATACATATTCAAAGAGGATATGCAAATGATGAACTGTCCTTTTACAGATTTTATGGACAGACATCTATTTAAAATTGTCTCTGGCAAATACAAGTAACATTACAACTGGTATATGAAATATGCCATTATTGTTAACAAATGTGTTTTTCCAAATATAAAAGCAGGCTTAGGCTTGAATCTTATTGTAAGGTCAGGTTTATCACGCTGAAATGAACGTAAGAGTGGGTTAAAGAGCTTGAGGCATTTTAAGAGCATCTGATGAGCTTTAAGAGCTGAATATTTTAAACGCTGCCCCACTGGGTGACAGGGTGAGCATTCGAATGTAGCTTAAAACAAGCACAACATAGCCTTTTACATTGCAAAGTATGTACCAAAACCTGAAACTACAAGTAGAAGACCAATTTGTCAATAAGCTTTGTCATCCTTTCCTGAACGATCATCCGAATAGATGTTTACACACCCATGGAAAAGTTTAGGCATAGGAAATGTGGGCATTTTTAATGACGTTGTTAATGTTCTAAAAGTATCTAATATGTTTAAATGTGTGTTTACAGGATGTTCTAGAGTGGGTGCTAAAATAACTGCTAAGGATATCTGTTGGACACGGAACTGGGTGGGCAAAAGGGAAAAGGTTTGTGTATAATCCTGTTCCCCTCTCTTCCTTTACCGTCAGGAAAGAACACCGGACAAAGCACCTCTGCCAAACCTGCAGTGGACCAAAGTGGATGCAGCACAGGGTTCATTACAATCATGGTTGAAAGACATTGGTATAAAGGTGAAGCTAGTGATACAACATCCTGCAGGAAGTCTTTGTTGTGAGAAGAATTCAACAGGGACTTAAAAAAAACACGGTCTTGTGTACTTTCAAACAGATTTTAGTCTCAAATATGATAAAAAAAATAAAATAAAAATTTTAAAAAATGTAAAATAAATATTTATTTAAATTAAATTAAACAAATGTATATATATATATATATATATATATACATATACATATATTTTAAGATGAAATAAAAATTCTGAATAATTTCAGATTATTCAAAATAAATTCAGAAATTTAATATTTCTACCAATATTATGTACAAATAAATATTTAAATCACATATATATACATAAATATTTAAACATTATTAGTTTGCCACAATATCTGAAATATAATAATGAATAAATAAAAAGTTAATTTTATAACTTAATTATTTAATCATCATATCATAATCTGAATAAATTATTCAATTGATCAACAGCCATGGTAAATTGTTTAATTATAAAAGGGTAAGGTTACACACTGAACGCATAGGGCCATTGTAGAATATCATGTTCCTCTTTTGCTCTTTCTGCCAGTTTGTTGTAGTGTTCTTATAGCCTCTAGTTGGGTACACTTTCTAGAGTTACACAAAGACCTTCCCTTATGTGCAGGCGCCTCAGAAACAAAGACCATCCCGGTGGCAAACAATGAACAATCCATCTCAGATAACAGCAGAAAATAGAGAGGCCAATGAGACAAGTGGATTTTTCCGCCCAGCTATTCTTGATGTGAAGGAGAAGGTGGTGGTGAGGGTGAGAGGGGGGCTTAATACTGGAAGGTTGATCTTTCCTGATTGGGGTAAAATACATTGCAATTGAGGAAAATGGGAGGGCAGGAACAGACTGGATCAGCGCCAAAGTGTTTCAGCGAAATTATAGGGACAGGTGATGAAACACAAGACAAAGCTAACAATAACTAGTTAGATCCAAATTACTGAGGGCGTATAATTCAGCCCAGTCATCTCTTCAATTAGGTTTTATCAGGGCACAAGCAGGAGGAATATGAGCCTGGGGCAATGGGAAATATGAAACATGACGTGATTGATATTTGGAACAGCTTTTCTTTCTCATGAATCCTGCTAACATCATTATGAATTTCCTTCAAGGCACTTTTAACCCATCTTGATTGGATTGTTTGTGAAAAACAGAGGGGTCAATTGAATTCTCTAAATCTCAAGTGCCACTGAGAATCTAGGCTTCAACCACTGTTTACTGTAAGAAAGAAGAACCTCCACTTATTGGTCATGAATCAAGACCATCATCATCAAGACCATTTCACATCCCACCTCAAACAAATGAGGGATGCACCAATATGTAGGATATATATATATATATATATAAAAGAAATAAGCATGAATGTTAACTTATCAGATGAATCTGTAAAAATTGTATTAATATGCTATATGCTATAAGCAACATACCAACATATAATGCATCCAAATGAGAAGATGAGATGAAACAAAATTCAAACGGGGTGTAAACAGGTCTTGACACATTGCTTTTGTTCTTTGTGTTTACACACAGCCAAGGAAAATTAAGCCTGAAATATCCTTGTCATTATTGCCAGATTACCTAAAACAACTTTATTCTAAAAATAAACAAAATAATAACCGCACCAGAATATTTAAAGAAAGACCAACAAAGGTATCTGTGAGTGCTAACTCAAGTCAAGTCAGCTTTTTATGTAGGTCATAGTTATTGTACCATAGCAAAGAATGAGGCCCCACAGAAATGGCAATCTAAAATGGAAAGAGTAACTTGGGGAAAATGCAGCTTTTGGAAAAAGTTGTTTACATTTTGGCTGGGTCAACACAAACACATCCAAAATTGTGTTTGTATTCTGGTGGGATGCTGTGTTTTGATGTTCACCGCTGTTTTTAATCTCATAGTACTTTCCAAACAATAACGTGCAGGGTTACAATCTGGAATACGTGAGAGATGGGCCGCTCTATAATCTTTGGAGTAATTATGTGGGACCTCTCTCCACCTTTAACTTATTCAGATGAAACGTTATATGAGAGGATTCCCCTTAAGTGATTCACACTTTTAATGCTTGTTTACATCAGGTGTGTGTTAAGCAGCCCATATTTCAGACGGTTTAAAATTATAATTAGAGGGCCTGTGTAACATGTGGATACCTGTGTATGTATTAGTTGCACTAATGTGTTAATGTAGTGACTGCATGTATGTGTATGTGTTTGTTAAGAACAAGGATGACAGCTTGACAGCTGACAATGACTATACTTGTTCAAAATGGCTTTGATTTAGATCTAATATATGCTTTGAAGACGTAGGAGGACGCTGGGAAAGAATCTGTGGGAATCTCCCTTAACTTCTCCACAAGCGGTTTGTGATTCTTGAGTCAGCTATATCTGCCATTCATTTATATAATAGTACTATTTTTACTATAAATAATCAGTGATTATTAATATAAATGAATGTAATATGACTTTCTCTTTATGAAAATTGTGACTTTTGACCCCCAAAACCACCTATCTTCAGACAGTAACTCAATCTAGATTAAATCTAGTTAAATTTAAATGGAATTTAAACGTCTGTTAATGTTTACTGGGGTAAAGAAAATAGTTGTTAATAAATATACTTTTAGTCTTTTATAACATGTTCTACTTCTATAAATGCTGTGATAAACAAAAATCTCAAAAATGCATTTAATATTTGGTTACTTTGATATCAGCTGTTGACCCTGTCAGATTTTCTGTCAGACTGAGGTGAAAAATTAACAGGCTGAACTAAAAACCAGAAACCATTCTGTAGTCTCAGCAGTCAACTGACAAATGCAAGGTGATAGCAAAGTAACCATTTCATAATAAATAGGAAGAAGCATCCGAACATGTTTAGAATAATCCACAATTACTCTTTGGTACTTAAACTGCTATTTTTGCATTACTATAGAATGTTTTGTCCGATTAATTAAGAACTGCATTCATGGAGCCCCACATTGAAAGATGAGATAACTCATCTTAAAATCCAGGAAATGACAAATATTACTGAGCTCTTGAATTTCTGAACAATAAACAATGCACAAGTTTCAAGGGTTCTCTGGAACATGCTCCACTGAGGACACCCACCCAGATCCAGCACGTTCCACACCTCAACCATGCAGACAACATCCACCATTTGTTTTCAGCAAAGAACCACTTGGCACTGGAAAGGAAACTGCACAAACACATTTGTGTGTGTGTCTGTGTGTACATAATTGGCTATAAAATTACTCCCTACAAGCTAAATCTGACAAGGCTACATTCAAATACATTCTCAACTAGTACAACATGATTCATACATCATTTGTTTTCCTAAAAATACAAAAGGTGCCTGCCAGTTTGCATACTTTTGCACTATTATATGCCATTTTGTGGTATGAATAGCGTGAGTATTCACCCTGAAAATCCCAACAAGGTGTGCAATTTAACTGGGTGATGCACTTATTTAACCAAGAAAATGAAGAGTGGAATGTTGGGTACCTATTGCCCTTAAGCTGTAATTACATAGCAAAGGGGAAAAAGACTATCAGGCTTAAATGTCATATGCATAGTGTATACCATGTCATTTGGGACACAACTAAAATATTTTCTTCAAGAGGAAGGGTGTGGGTTATGGTTAGCATTCTGTATATAACTAGCTTTATATAACAACAACAGAAGTCTGGGATGTCCTCATTTAGACTAAGTGTGTGCATGTGTGTGTATGCATGGGCTTGTGGGTGTATGCAAAAGAGAAAGAGAGAAGCTGAGTGTTTGAGTATGCATAGACAGGTAATGAATAATGTTTGCTCTCACCTTTAAAAGCCAGGTGTACTCTGGGAGTGGAGCGATGTGTGCAGGCCACTTCAAACACAAACAAAGGCAACAGCAACAGGAGTCTCATTTCCATTACTCTCATAATTAGACCCACTCGCAGGCAACCTATACAAACCCACACAAAATAATGAAAATAAAACAAGGTGGACATAGGGAGAAAAGCACGAGAGGTTATATTTTTCACTGATTTCCACAAAGAAAGAGGCTGAAACGACAAAGGAAGAATAGACGAAGGACAAGAGGAGGAAAAAATAAATGACAGATGAAGAGGAGAAAGAGAGACGGAGACAGGTGGATTTAGACAGACAATAAAAGGAACAGAAAAGCAAACATTACTACTGTACTCTACTACTCTGTTGTATATTTAGCCTTGAGTTTTAACAGCCAGACAAATCCCAGCCTGTCACACCTTCCTCTATTCATCTCCATGCAAAGATAGAGGTTTCAGGCCTGGATTAGAGGGTCAGCATTTATTCAACATGGTGTCAGTTTTATTTTAGGAAAAACAGGTGTCGTTAATCATCTTCATCCACCCGGTGCGACTGCGCTTGAGAGTTTTATGATTAGATGACAGGGAAGCAGATTATGATAGAGTAAGAGGAAAGGAACTCATGAAGGAGTGGCATAATAATAAACTAATTAATTTTTTTTTTTTTTTATAAATGTAACCTTTGTACTTACGTTGGTTTCATATGATTAAAAAAAAGTAAATATACTTTTCAAAGTAAAAAAAACTGTATTATTAAGAAACAATTGTATTTATTTATTTTTTATTAGTTTTGAATTTTATATTTAATCAATAAAGTTATGCCAAAATATATGCCAAATAATGTTTTATTAGGATAGGAATAGTGTAGAGTAGACAGGAAGTGAAGTTAGGGTGAAGGGGTTGGGGGTGGGGGGACTGTTGGGATTTTGGTTTTCATGCTTTCCATAAAATATCAAAATAATTGTAATTCGTTGGTGAATTTGCATTATTGTATGCATGAATTGCACATTTAATGAGCTTAAGAGTAAATGAACAGAAAGAAATTGACCCAAAAACACTGCTTGAGATTTAGAGCTTATGGGGCCATGTGCCTGGGAAAAGCTGGAGGTGGAAAATCACTCCAACTGCTGCAAAGCCCCATCACGCTGCTCATTGTTATAACTTGGAAGATCTCGCTGGAGTCCAGGGCTGTGACTGCTGCCTCTTTTAGATCAGTTTCCATCAGGTACTGATCCTGGGCTCCTGTTTATGACATCATCAGCTGGCCCGTGATGTATGCGAGTGATGTCAGCACAGCAGGCCCTCGCATACTCGGGATTTGTTTGTCCATGCATTCTTTTCATTCGAGAGCCATGCTTAAATCCAGTGTTTTTATTAGCACTTAGGCACACTGCACATGTGTGTACACCACAGCTGTTTGTGTGTTTTGCTTTAAAGCAAAAGTTTTGACACTAGGCAACTCGCTTAATCGTTTTCCACAAGCTCACACGTGTACACAGACACAAACACTGGTCCAGGCTCTGCCAGCTGTCACTGGTTCAAATTCACATTCAAAGTGCATCTAGGGGCTTGTCCAGGAATGTACTACATGTCCAAACTGCAAGATGACATAGAAAGAGAACTGTAGATTGCATAAAAAAGTTGGTAAATGAAAGCGGAGAGTAAAAAAAGGGACTGGAGATGGTTATCTCTCTGTATGTTCATGTAGATGTGTATCATGAATCTGTAGACATCAGATTGGGATCATAGCCACTAGTGTTAGACAAGAGCAAAGAATTATTGGTCTGAAAACTGCAAATGCACAGTTGTGATCTTGGGTGCTCTTGTGAATGACTACGAAAACCAACAAATAATTAATATCATCTTTTCCAGCTCAAAGCCTCTTCACTTTTGAACCTGATATCAAAAACCCTCTGATGTTTTACTGTGTTTCACTGGCTCTTGTTGAAACACTCACACATGCAAGATCAGATCTGTCTTATGTCTCCTCTCCTTCACATATTCAACAGCATCAGTCACTCAGGTGTTCTTACATGTTGGTTCTGGCACTGATTTGAAGGGAAAGAGTAGGAAGAGTAGACTATTATTCACTCACTCTCACTTACACACACAAAGAGCACTGCTATACATCCAATATAACCGGATAGAAAGACAGAGAGACAGAAGGACAGACAGATGGATAGATAGATATTTTATGCCCAATATTTGTAAACTGATCATTCATGATACATGTAATTTGTAAAATAAATCAATCATTTTTAAGAATTATTTTTAGATAGATATAGAGCATTTGCATGTCTACATAGCTTAAGTAAACTGTTAAGCAACATCTTTGTTGTTTTAAATCTTGAGTGGAAGTTCACAGGTGTAAACTGTTATACTTTCTTGTTAGCATGCATTATGTATCAGTCGTCCTCTGCCGGAATGGCCAGTGTATGAATTATGGATGTTCAAGCGCAATCTATGACGTCCATTAAAGCCAACTAGAACGTGTCTGTTTTTTCCTCTTTTTTGTGACTAACAAAATGTCAGGCTGCTGTATCTCTTTTGTAAATCCAAATATACCGTGGTAAATAAAAAAAAAACAAATGTTTAATCAATCAAATATTTATAAAACACTCACAAATAATAGGGAGATGTGCCACACTAGCACTTGACAATTATGAACATATTAGATAGGTCTGAGATTGCTAAATTTTGTCTGTCGCGTTAATTGCAAGCTTTCATGTATCTATAAGAAACATAGCAATTTAAATTAAGTAATAATGAATTGTAAACTAATGAATCTGCAAAATAATGTTATTTTATACAAAACTTTATGAACTGTCGTTTAAAGGATTTTGGTTTCTTTAAAACTCTTCATATGCTGTATAATGCTAATAAAATGAAGTTCAAGCTTGGATGTTACATCGTATGACTGCAAAGTAGACATACATAAAAATATATTTACACACACAGCCATCACACAAATTCATGGCAGTTGCAATTTTTACAATTTTAACATTCATAAAGCTGCTCTAACACACAAATGCTCTATGCACTATTCAAGCATCCATGCACACACATAAATTGAGTCCTAAACTGAACACACAAACAACCATCTGCTGCAAAATATGCATACAATATTTCTGCTCTATAAGCACCCTAAATTCACCCTAGTTATTGCAAATGTAAATAGTGCATAAACCCTTGTTAAATTCTTTCACCTCTGTAGTAGACACAATTATTTTAACAGTCAAATATTTATATAACACAAATTGCAGGGAGATGTCAGATAGGGTGATGTTGGAGTGCCTCTGTAATATTACTGCAAAAGGTACACAGTTGCTATGATTCGCACATATTTGCTGTCATCCAATAACAAACAAACAAACAAAACAAAATCCTCTAGATTTTTGATAACCAGTGAATTCCCTGTCATCTAAGGCCAAAACACTTTGTTAAGACTTTAAGAAGTTTCAAATGGTTTTATCGCTAAACTGAGAGAAGTGTTGTATATTCACCTGATCCGCTGGTCTTGTTTTAGTCGGTCTGTCGCTCCGTGTATTTGGTGTCTTCAGGCGCAGGTGAGATGTTATCGTTACATTCCTTACCCTCTCCGTGAGCACAGCTCGTGCCTTTACTGGATTTCTGAAATCCGTCCAAAACCTTCTCATAAAAACATAAGAGCTTTTATAGCTCTTGCCTTTTGAATTCTCACTTTTGGGGCGTGTCAGACAGTCCAAAAATCGGCGATAAAAGTTGCAGTTTGTGCACGTAATTCCTCAGGATACTTCTAAGCTCTTATCTAGACAGTTGAGAAGATAAAGGCTGCAAAAGTCAAGATGTGTTTTTGCGGTTTGCGTGACAATATCTCCAGCGTTTGCCACTTTGAATACAAAACAGAAGATGTGTTCGTCTTCTTGTCACGTAAGCTCCACGCTGCACGTCTCCGTGTGTTGAAAGTCTGCGCGGTGGCAGGTGTTTGGTTTTTTCCGCCGGTGAAGTGTCACGGTCCAGCCCCTCGAGCCGCCTTTAACCGTGAAGAGGTCAGGAACATGCAGATATATAACACAGAATACTGGAAAATGCCACGTTAAATGTTGGACAGCGCTTTGGAGTAGGGAGCACTTACTAATAATTTGCTGCTTATTAATAGTTACTAAGTTTAGGTATTGGGTAGGATTAGGGATATGTTTTAGGGATAGAATAAGGTAATGTAGAATAATATGTGCTTATGTGAGCAAATGTGTGCTTATTATTCTATGCAGGCAGCTAAGAAACCCTAAAATAAAGTGCTACCAAATGTTGTTTACATTTAATGCGGTTTTAACATAGAATATATACTATGTACTATATAGTCACATTGTTCTGTACGGGGTAAGTTGTCACAGGTATGTCACATGCAGCACAACTATTCAGGAAAGAGGTCAGGAAAATGCAAATACACAACACATTGCATAATGTCACATTACGTGTTTGCGTTTCATTTAAACAAATACATATATTGTCACATAATCTCACAGTAGTCATGTATGGGGTAAACTGTCACAGTGATATCACATATAATAATGAAACACACAACTATTAATAAACTAGCAAAACATTGAAAAACCAACATAAAAAATTCTTAAATAAAATATATAAATATATGTCTATCCTACAGATTTTTTTTTTTTTTACTTTTGCAAATGATTACATTTTGAATTTTGCAAATTATCAATTTACAAAGAAAAAAACTGTAATAAATACATATGACGCCAAAACCTTACATTAATGAGCTATGCCTTTGTCCTACGAACGTTATAAACAATAGATTACAGACAGATTACTTTTTTTTGTTTAACATACAATGCAATTTTTTTTACATTAATTACTTAAATGTTATAGAGAAACTACATAGGAAGAAAAAGAATTATTAGAATTATTATATATATTAGATAAGTTGAAACAACAGCATGTGTGTGTGTGCACTCCATATTTGTTTTTATAATACCTTTATTGACCTATTTTTTTTATCTTAATTTTTAATCCTGTATACAGTTTTCCTGCACAAAAGCGCCAGCAGTTCAGCACTGTTGACATGGTATTAAATTGATGTGGTCTATCCTGCCCGTCTGTCTCGCCTCATTAGGTGTGCACATCACTAGCTGCTGTGAACAGAATGACAGACAGTTGTCAAACAGTTGTATAGGAGACCCACTGCAGCGCGTTTGTGGTGGATCTGTTTGTCCCTCATGAATTAAGTGTCTTGAAATTCCCAAAGTTCTTTTGCGTCCGGCTGCGTGACTCAAGACGACGGTGGCAAAACACAACGGAGGGGGTGGGCTGGGTAAAAGGACGCTCTCTCGCACAAAAAAACTTGCGACTCGGTACTTTGGACACAAAAGACCCTTGGTTGTGTTCTCTTTAGGGCCTCTGACACAGGCATGCATTAGGACGCCAGCACTTAGACTAAATGTACAAATGTTGTATATTGCCTTTATATGTAATTCGAGAGTCAGTGGAAGGGTGTGTAAAAAGTTTTACCATTTCCTTTTCAGCTGATTAAAAAGACGCTCTGCTTTTCATGACATCACACAATGTGCCCTTTTCTTATACTGCTGCGGATGTGGAGGTGGTTTCTTGTCTTTCTCTCTCTTTGTGGGAGGCATCCTTTATTCTCCTCTGAGAGGAAGTGACTCAAGTCGGCTTTAAGTTCAGGTTTCCGTGTTATTTTCACCCACAATGCACTAAACCCCACCAGTTTCACTATCTTCCATTCAGCCCCACATTCTCCCACGTCAGAGACACTTTACACAGTCCGCAGTTTTACGACCACATCTACGCAAACCACTGAATCACCTTCATCAATTGCCTAATATATGAGCTTATTTGGTTTTTAAACAGTGCAGTAAAACCTCAGCTTGGTGAGAAAACCCCACACTGGTGAAACAACGTGATGTGGCATGTAACAGAAGAATAACTAGTCAAATGGGTCATGTTTTGAATTGGTACGCACCCTGTTTTAAGTGAAAACACTGTCTTATATTCTAATTCACATATGACCTTTGTATCTTGCATGAACATGCTGCTATGGCAACTTCAAATGTGATGACCCACAGCTATATATTTCCCTTTGTTACTAACTTTGACAGACCTTTTGAGTGAGCGTCTCATGTTTGTGAAAGCGCAGAATTTGAACTCTATCCTTTGTGTGAAAGAGCACATGATTTACTCTACTTTAAGCTTTCTTTGATTTGATACAATGTGCATTGTAAAGATTGAAAAAGCCTGTGTTTGAATTTTAAAGAGCTTAAATGCATTTGGTCTACAAAGAGCATCGCGTTTCATCATACGCATGGTCAGGAAGTCAGCGGGGTTTTGTCAGAAAATGATTGTCTTTCTTTCTCTGCAGTGTATAAACTGGGATTTGCAGCCTCAAAGCAAGAGTTACAACAACAAATTTATCATTATGAGTACGTGGCGCTCATCAATCCAGGCAGCGCTTCTGTGAAACACTGTAGGCTATGTGTCAGTGCAGGTTTTGAGTTGGGGAGGGATTCATTTTACCCACAAGTAGACTAGTGGGTCAATGACATATAAGAGTTTCCACAATAAAGAGAAGAAAATCCTTTATGAATGTACTTTCAAATGTGCACTTGATAAGTTCTTAATATGCACTGTTTATATTCATGATGATTTTACATTTCTTTTAATATTTTCAAGTTTTACATTTATATTTTCATTGCATTTTATTTATTATATATATATATATGTGTGTGTGTGTGTGTGTGTGTGTGTGTGTGCATATATATATATATATATAATTGTATATGTATATAAATATAATTGTTTTTTTCCCCACAGATATCAGCTTTTTATGGATTCACGCCACATTTTACAATCTGAACTGACTTTGTCTGGTCATAAAAAGGTGCAATTTTCTGATATTTTATTTAAGAGATATATTAACATTGACAGACAGTTTTGAGGGTCCACAGGGGTCCTTTTCCACATATTTTACCTGTTCATTGGACCCCACCATTTGGTGGACAAAAGCTTTTCAGACAAGCCACATGGAACGGTTGAATGTTTTACTTTATAATCCAGGAACATATTCAAATTCGTTTGAAATCAGATATCAATATCAATGCTTTTTCCGTAAGAGGCATGTAAATATTATTATTAAACATAATGTGCTGCATGAATCTGTTGATGTATTTTTGTAGGCTAAACCAAAAGTTAGCATCACACTGTTTCTTTTGACAAAACAGGTTCCCTCGGTTTTTCCATTGACTTTGGATCATCACCGGAAGTGTTAAAATGCTAACTCATTTCCCAATTTTGGCCTAAAAACATGCGTCATCCCTGCAGCACTCTATTGTATTATAATGTATTTTCAGGTCATTATTGTCATGTTATTGACCCTACTACCCACTAAGTCCATTAAAACAACCGATGTAATTTCCTCACAACGGGACAGATTCCCGCACGAGTCAGTATCCTGGGTAAACCTGGTGCTAGCCTTCAAAATGCAGGGAAAAGGAAAGTAAATCCACGCAAAAGTTGAAAAGCTGGAGGGGTGTGGGAGTGTAAAGTACATCTGTCTTAGGAGATAAATCTGTCAGCACCTTAGCCACAGCCCACGGGATGCCCAGGATGGATGAGCGTATAAGCGGCCTGGCTCATCAAAGATGGATGCGGTGCCACAAGATTTTGGGATGATAAAAGTCCCACTGTGGTGCTTTTCCTTTTTTTCCCAGTACACTCTAGTTTCATCTTGATTGCAAATGCAATCGCCCGAGGCGTGATGTTCTTCGAAGAATGGGTAATGGGCAATTTATATACAAAAGCTGAGAAACACGCACACAGACTTTGTTTACTATAGTCAAATGGGAAGCGTTTTTGATGAAATAACAGAATGCATAAATAAGCAGAATTCAGATATGTGTGTGTACTCATATGTTGCCACAGAGTGAGTCAAAACATGTATTGGAGGGCAGACGGGTGGAAAGAGTGCAGGGGACGCCTGAAGGCTGCAACTCCTGGTGATCTTTCAGATAAAAACCATTTATCTGCTTGCCAGGGCTGTCAGAGGTCTGCTAATTAGCTTTACCATTCATCTCTCTCTTTCCTTCCTAATGTCTATCTCACACTCTTTCCATTCCCTCGCTCCCAGCCTCTTCATCTCACTCTGTCTCTGTCTCCTTCACTCGCTGACCTTCTTTCTTCTGTTCCGCCAATTGCTTTTGACTATTTTAGTATACTTTACTGACCTGCATTGCATATTTAAATGAATTCATTGAACAGATGATTCGCCTTTTTATTTAATGTAATGTTATGGTTTGGTATTATGGATGCTTTACTAAAGTGCATTGATTTTATTTATTTATTTATTTTACTGTAAAGGGTAAAGATGGCTTGAATCAAGATCTCTGTTTTTCACCTATTCCTGACAAAAACAGTGAGTTATAACTTGCATGAGCAAGGGTCTCAAAGCTCCCATGGTCAACAACATGGAAATAATTTGTATAATTAATTCATGAATTTAATGTAAAAGGTTTTGCGATAAACACACAAGAGGAGTACAAATGTGGCAGATATTCACTAAAATATAATAATACAGTCAAAAATTAGCTTTTTTATTTGAGATATTTTACAATATATTTAGCATTTTAAAATGTAATAATAAAATCTATTAAATAAAAGATAAAAATAAAAGAAAAAGAAATACATAAAAAACAAAGAAACTAAAGATAAAAATTAAATAAAAAAAAATAAAAAATGTAATTAAATCATGAAGTTAATGTGAAAGGCTTTGAGATTTACTTTACCTACTTTAAAAACATAAGAGTAAAATTTGAGCTATATAAAAATATAAGATATAAGAATGTAAAATATAAGAACACAACCAAAAAGAAATGCTTAAAAATTAAATGAAATATTTAACTTACAATATAGTTTTTTTTATTGTTGTATAATATTTTGAAGAATTTAACTGTAGTTTAATTAAAATGTTAAAAATTTAAGAAACGCTGAACTGAAAACATTCATTTTAATTGAATACTGATTATACAATATTCCTCCAATCCAAACAACTTGAGCATGGGACTGTAGCATGGGACTCCCATGAGACCACGTATTTCCCTCAGTCTTGATAAAACGTGTGGTGGTATCTACATCTCCTATAACAGTAGTACATCTCTACTCCTGCCACCTGTTTGCTGCTTTGCATTTACAAACAGGGCAGGCCTTTGCTAGTGGAATATTTATAGCATTGCATTAAGCATGAAATCAAAGGTTTTAAGTGTACCATTGCAACATCGGCACTCCTCTGTTGAGGCCTGCCCAAAAATGCCTGCCCTTCGGCTGTTTGCAGAGCTGCGCTGTTTCCATACGTATCCAAGCTTCATTAAAAATTGACCTCTCTTATGTCAAAATCCAAGCAACTGGTTAACATACAGCCAGAGGTGACGAGGGCAAAGTAAAGTTTACCTCGTGGATCACGTATTTCCATATTTTAAAGGAAATATGTCTTCGGGTTGATCCGTGCATTTCCTAAGAGATGTGTTTAACCTCTGAAGGTCAAATCTCAGATAATGCTGCTGCCAACTTGTAAGGACTGTTGAATTGATCATGAAAACATGGAATGCATCGGTTCACGTGATCAAGCTCGACACAGCTGTCTTAACACAGGCATGTGAATGGAGATAAGAGCATTTGACAATGACATCACTCTATGCTGCACTGGGATGCTTATCTCATCGCCTTTGCAGTCCCACAGACCCCCATATAACCAAGAGCTTGTGTTGTCTGGAGGCGCTTCAAATACAAAAGTCAAAACAAGCTCTCAATGGAAAAAAAAAGACTGGAATCCTAATATTCTGCACCAGAGCTGTTGTTCCATAAAAAAAAACAAAAAACAAAAACGGACGGCTTTGTTCTTTTATCAGAAAAGCAGCTTAGATTTTTTTTTCTATGCTGCCCTCTTGTGGGTAGACATGAGAAACAAGCCTTGAAGGGAGAATTCTTAATTCTGTAAATACAGTTAGGTGCATGTTAATCTGATGTAATATATTATCATACTCCCCAGCTCAGATGAATTATTGTTGAGAGATGAATACTAAATAAGTGTGTCAACAGGAAAGAATAAAGCTGTTCATTTGATTCATTTTCTGGAGAAACAGAGACAAAAGCCACATAAAACATTCTGAATGAAAAGACAAAAACTTTATTTGACATGGAAAACAAAAAACAAAACAAAAACACATATTTAAAAATTGCAGTTCTCTATAAAATTTAGCACACAAAATATAGCTTTTCTTTGATACTGTAGGTCAAATCTACCCTAATAATTCAATAACAAATTATAGACCCTTTTTAAGGGAGAGGATTATGTACAAACCACTGGCTTTGCAGGTAAAACAAGTACAATCCAGTATACTTACAATGAGTAAAATCAGCTTTTCATTTTTAAACCAAAATCAACAAACTCATAATCTTTGAACACAATCGCCTTATTACAGATACCTAGGAGAAAGAACATTTCACTCTAAAAACTGACCGGTTAAAGAAATTATTGCAAAGGCGCAAAAGAAACACTATTTGAAATGAATGCAAAAAGTGATGTGATTATGAAAGACGTCATGAAAAAAAGATGTGTACATATTCACTATTTTTACAATATTATCTAAGAATTTAACTAGACACAAAAGTTTGAGTATTGAGTGCACACATCATGCTGTCAAAAGGCAAAGAAAAAAAAAAACACACCACAAGATGGCCTTGCCGCTATTTTGCTCATTTAAATAACATTGTATTGTTACTAATTAAGTTGAATAAATGGTAACGTGCACATGTTGACAGTGTGTCAATTCTAGACATGACAAAAGTAGTTTTAAGGATCACATGACCACCATAGCAAGAGGTACCAAGTGACACGATTTAATCTGCTCATGTAAACAATGTGAAATAAACAAGTTCCTTAAAGGTTTGTCAAGAAACGAAAGATGTAATCTACTAATGACACGAAACTGAATAAATGAAGCTTTTGAAGGAAAACACATCTACAGCATGAAGAGGATAAGAGAGTAAACATCCCTGAGTTATCGAGTTTTGGTTCAGAACGAAGTGCTTTTTAGAATGTTTGACCTTTCTCCTTATAAGCAAAACGTGGTGGTAGAGTTTATGTAAAATAACAAGGCAAGGAAACACGGTTGCTTCATGACGTTAGAATTCATCAGATGAGGAGAAAAAGTAACACGAACAACGATTAACCAAAAACATTACAGCAATGACTGAAAAACATGATTAGGCCAGTAAAACATCCAAACAGGAAAGTATGGTGTGTAAATGGTCATGATTTTGAGTGACATACGATATACACCGTCATACAAAAACAAAACTAAGTGCAGTCTATAATCCCGAGCTTTAAACAGTCCGTTGTGAGATAAAAGAGGTGTCTTATGGGTATCAGTAGCCCTCTGAAATCGGTTAATGCAAAGTCATAAGTGTAAAAAGTAATGACATCTTAAGGGAAACATGTTTTTGAAGGAGTGCACACACTGAATTTGAATATTTAGCATCTTTGATGTATGGAAAGTACCATCTACAATGAAGACATAGTTAACCCCTGATCGTTAAGCATCATTAACTACTTGTTATTTGAAACAGACTCTTCATTTATGCAGGAAACAATAGACGTAAAACAGGCCATAGAAAATTCTAATGATGCTATTCTGCATAAAAAGAAACGGAGACAACCCCGTGTCCTAACTCTTCTCTTCATCTACATCGATATCTTCTTCTTCTTGTCCTTGCTCTCTGACCTCACAGCCACCGGAGTCACGTGATTCTTCTACTTCCTCGACATCCACTTCCTCTTCATCTCTCTCCTCGTAGGAGGATTCCCCCTCGTCTCTGTCATTCTCTTCCGAGCCTAAGAGACAACTTATCAGTCACGATGATTTGATTTATTGGTCTGAAAGACTTTCTAAAAGCAATTTATATCAAACTATGTGACATACTTGTAAAAAAGTAAAACCTCACCTCCGACTTGGTCATCATCTTCATCGTCTTGCCCCAAGTTTTGGCTCTTCTCCTCATCTTCATCTGAATCTGAGATGATCACACACTCGTCTCCATTATTGCTCCCCTGAGGTTTGGGGCCGCTGCTGGACAACAGAATGCGTTAAAAAAAAAAAAAACACTCTGAAAATTTTTTCAGAGTCTCAGTCTCAGGCTAGAGATTACCTTCCATTCTCTCGTGGCTCCCAGAGTGGAGTCAGATAATACCTCAACGGGTTTCTGTACAGGTCATCCTTCAGGATCTAGAGCAAAGGGAAAGGAGTCCTTCAGTTTTTAAAGCTTCATAATTACTGTGTGTTAAGGATTTTGTTCATACAGCTCTTCTTCCTGCACCTAACCACACGAGACATGTACCTGTGCAATGTCATCCCTTCCTGGGTTGCTGTGGTCACTGAACCAATGGAAGAAGCTCTGGTAGACTCCCTGTGATGTTCGACGTGGTTCTCCACTACCGACCAGATTCTGCCCTCTGTGCCACAATATTGGGTTTGAGAATGACACCGGAGACCCTGAGCAAAAAGGAAAGCACATAGAGATTCACATAAAACATTTAAACCCAGAATAAATAAACGTTTCCCAGAGTAATGGCTTTCACATTCATGAAAAGAGGCAGAACTGTGATAATGGTCAACTCACCTCCCATACCAAGATGAAGCTCCTTCACAATCATTTTGTTTTGAAAAAAGGGATTTCTCCGGAAATGGAAGCAGATGCGGTAGCCAAGTTTGTTGTTCTTGAAAGACTCAATCTGTCAAATGTCGAGCATATATATAAAAAAAAACAAAAAAACTTAGATTTTCAAGTTTTGAAAACAGGAAAAAGAAAAGCGGATTAGATTACCTCTAAATTAGTCATGTAGCTTAGAGCATCTTCATCATTCTCATCGATTTGCGCTGATAGATGTGGGTGATTCAGAAGCTGATTATTGTACGTTAAGTGCACACTACGTAAATGAAGACAAAGACCTGGAATCAACAATCATTTGGTTGAAACACATTTGACGCAAATGGAAAAACAAAATGAACAGAGGAGTTTCGAGTATGGTGAGTGAAGTTGCTATGGATTCTGGGCCAACTGCAACTCCAAAATACAAAGGAAATGAAAATGCTGTCATTACTCATCTTCAACTTGTTCTAAACCCACAAAAAGTATTCTTGTGGCTTCTTAACATTACAGTTGAACAACTGAGGCCGGGTGGACTATTTTAACAAATGTCCTTACTACTCCCTTTCTGGGCCTTGAACGTGGTCATTCCATTGCTGTCTATGAAAGGTAATCAAGAATATCTTTGTGTTCTGAAGATGAACATAGGTCTTATGGGTTTTGAACGACATGAGGGCGAGTCATTAATGCATAGGTATATTAACTATATGCCTCAACTTCAAAGGCCTTGACACTTACTATGAACGTTACGCACACTGTGTTAAAGGATACAGCGGTGACCCAGAAGCCTGGGATGGCTTGAGTGATGGCGCTGCGCTGGTCCAGGTGAGGGCGTCGCTGGCGGCTCAGTTTCATCTCCAAGCGTTGATGCAGACGCCCGCCTTTCTTCTCCAGCGCGTCCAGCCTCATCTGCACCTGTGCGAGCAGCGCCACGGACTGCCGCACCTCCGGGGCCATCTTCACTGACACTATGGCACACTCTCCATCCTCATTATCAGAGGCGACTGACGAGCTGGCCGTGGAGGAAGAGCCAGGAAGAGAGTCGTCATCCGCCTCCTCCTCCTCCTCCTCATCATCATCCACGAACGAAGCATGCTCTGGATCTTCTCTGTCCTCGCAGAGCAGCAGGGACGAGGAGCTGTCCGCTGCGGCTGCCTCCGTCCTCCTCTCGCTCTGAGAGCAACCGGGACGGTTAGACTTATCCCTCGATTTCTCTCGGCTCGCTTTTTTAGACGAACAGGGCATTTCTTTGCAGTCTTCATCCGCGTCTCCACCGGTCAGGCTGGCGAGCGCTTCTGCTGCGGCGATGGCAGCGGAATCTGACGGCTGGCGCTCGCTCTTACCTCCAGCAGCCTGTCCTGTGCTCTCCTGCGCGTCTGCTTCATTCACAATCACCGGATCCTTCTCCTTACCGTCCCCAGGATGCTCAGATCCACGTTTTGGCTCATCGTTGCCAACTTTCTCAGGCTCTGCATCTTCATAAGAGTCATTCCCTGGTTCTTCATCACTTACTTTCGCCTGCTTGGGCAGCGTGGAGTCAGACTCTCCACTTGGACTTGCACTTCTTTTCCTCTGGTTAGTGTCGGACGGCTGACCGCTGTCCGAGTTTGTACTCATGATACTGACTGGTTGTAACTTTGTCAGACGTGTATGATGCTTTTAAAACTATTTTAAACGCTAATTGGGTTAACTGTGCGGGTCTCTGTCCAGAGCCCGCGTTCGCATTACAGCTCCACCAAAATACAAGTCTGCGCAAATGTCAGCAGGCCTAGATAGCTTCCTAACGCTGAATGAGGCGAGTTTAAATTCTCGCTGCCTGTCGCATATCAAATATTTCCGTTTATATTTACCAAAAGCATTCGTAATATAGAGTCACTTTTCTCTTAAAAGTCACAATCCGTCTAAAAATGTCCAGTTCTGTTGTATTTGTTTACAGTTTGTCCTTCCGTTCGCCATTTATCTGAGGCATTGCATACGAGCGCGAAAACAAAGCTCTGATTGGCTGAAATGCACCGCGCAAAAATCTCTCGGCCAATCGTAGACGTTGTACTGCAGTTGGTGACGAGTGAGAGCGTGGAGTACATCACCGTTGCGTTTCATTTACGCACTGTGAAATATTTATTGGGAGATTTGGTTTTTTTATTTGTATTTTTTGTAAATAAGCAGCATTTGACGTTATACTGTACCAGAATAAAAGTACAAGGAAGCCGGATTGCGTTTCAGTTTGAACCTTTATTTGAATAGCATATTTTAAGTCATTAATTCATAAAGAGAAAATGTACAGTTGTTTAACAGAATAATTAGCAATATTAAATTAAGTACCATATTAAATTTATTTACATACACTATTGATGTACAATTGTAAGCTCTATAAAAAATGAATTTGTACTTTCTAATCAGTACATTTAAATGCAAGAAGGATAGTGAAAAGTTTGCTGGACACCCACTACTTAACTTTATCTTTGGGTTATGCAAACTTTATAATTCCTTACACAAATTAATATTTTTCTCCAAAAAAGAAAAAAAAAAAGAACAGAAAAACATAATTAGGTCTGAAATGGAAGGCCAGCTATGTTTAAAACCACCATTTTAAACCGTCATGATATATCATTCTTAATAAAGTTGTTAATTTTGTTAGTGGTTGAAATCCAATTGTAATCTCTTCAGGAGAGTCCATTTGGGCCTTGCATCTGATAAGTTTCACCTTGTGGAGTCACAGGGAACATGTGAAAAGGTGCCATCCAGCCCATATCCTGATCCCTGGAGAAAAACGTGCAACTGCAATAAATCAATCTCTTATAATTATAATTATACTCCAACAATAGATCCAGTTAGATACTAACAAAGAGCCCAAGGTTTTCTTTTACCCTTTACCACCCAGCCTTTATAATATTAACTTTATCTTCTTGTATGTATAAATACAACCAAATAGGGGTTTGACATACAACATGAAAGTACAATGTTACCGACACCCCTATGAAAAATGAAAGACAGTTCACCTGTGAAACTTTTGTCCTTTTCTTCTCATAAATTCCTCTTCATCCACGGTCCAAACAGAACCTTTTCTTCCCTCAACACGCACAAAGCACTTATGAAGACTGAGGTTATGCCGAACAGCATTCTGTGCAGACAGAGAAACATAAAATGTCTGTTAAATCAGGTTACTAAAAGGAGGAATAAGATTCACTTTGTCTTAACATAAAACCAGCCTGGTCATCGCTTTCTGTCATTAACATACATCTTGTGAAATTTTTCTGGTTCCCAGAGGGTGGGATAAGCCACTTCAAAAGCTCCCCTGTTTTTTAAGGGGTTTTTCTAGGGGTCTGGAGGAGAACTTTGCCCTCTGATCTAAGCCCCCTCGTGAAGTGAATCAGTCTGTTACGACGGCATGAGATTCACTGACAAATATAATACCTTTACAGTACAAACATTACATCTCATACCTTCCATGTGGCAGTGTTATGACGAAAGTAGAAGAACATGCGGGTAAACCAGTGATAGATTTCATTCAGAGTAAGTTGTTTTTCTGGGGATTCCAGTATCGCCTAGCATAAAAAAAAGCATTTATGAGACTGACAGGAAATGAAAAAGTAAAATACAGGATGTTCAATTCAGCAGTACTTACCCATCGTATCATAGAGGCGTAGGTGAAGGGTGGCCTCATGTTTGTGAATTTATAATACTCAAAACTGGGGATAATCCCTATCACCAGAAAAAAAATGTAAAAGACACACATTAAAAAAGAATTGTGTGGAGATTAAATATGAACCACTGTGTGTATCATTTTCATAGTAATAAATGTTTGTGTGCTGGATAACCTGGTATAACTTGAGAGGTAGAGATCTGCCAGAATCCTTGTGTTAGCGCTTCAGCTGCCGCTCTGTCACTGTCGTAGACCCCATTTGTATTCTCACATGCTGCAGGTTGCAGGAGTTCTGACAGATGTCCTGACTTCTCTGCACCGTTACCATCCTAAGATCAGAAGGAGAAAATTACATCAACCTTGACATAAAACATCATCTGGCTTTCATCAAGCCCTAGAAACAGGTAAACTCTAACCTGGAGTGGCTAACAGAACATAAACAGATCCCACAATAGAATAATTGAATTAATTCAAACAGGGTTTTGTCTTAGCTTTTCTAATGCTCCTTTTTTTTTACTGGTGTAGACTGGCTACAGATCGTTGTTGTCTGGTGTGACCTGATTCCAAGTCAGCTTTAGCTGGCAGACAGATGGTCTTGCATTTGTCTCAAGTATAAACTGGTGTGAAGACAAAGCTACAATCCACTTACGAATCATGATTACATTCCCAGCAGAAGATGCTTGTGGAGATGTTTAGTGCTTACTTTCCATCATTTTCTAACTCCTTTTCAATAGTATTATACTCGTTTGTTTTTAACTGAGGTGTGTATAGCATTACGCATTCTTGAGCTTGCTGGGAAGATTTTTTCCACTTGTAAATGTGTTCTTATTACACATCTTAAAATAGCAAGTGCCTTGTAACTCTGGCTACAATCATATTATGAGCTTTGTGATTGCCAGCAACTGGCCACCAATTACCCTTTCTTAGGCAGCATATATTGGACTTCTTGTTTAAATGCATTGTATATTTCAATACTAACTGAACACGAGAGAGCTTACCTCAGAGGTAGATTTGACGTCAAACAGGTGTCGCTGCATAGCCTGCAGTTTCTGTCTCTCTGCAGTCAACTAACAGTAACATTCACATGGTAAATTAAACACAAGGCCATTACCTCCTGCATTGTGTATCAGGAGCTCACATGATGCATATTAAATTAGTTTCTCTAATAAAGAAAAACCTGTGTTTGAGCATACCTGATTCTCCATGTATTGTACTTTGTCTTTCTGCATCCTCAGCTGGGCTATACTTCTGTCCCCAGCAGCATGCTCAGTAGAGAGGTGTCTAGTTTATGGAATATACAGATATCAAGTATTGTAGGGATTACTTAGTAAATTATATTTTTTAATTCCATAACTGTCTCACTTTAGGAAATATCCATATTCTTTGAATACTTCTCTGCTCTTTGAGCACCCAGGCCATCCGCATTGTCCTTTAACACACAGAAATCCAACTGGAAGACTGTTTGCATGCCTAGAGATAACCACAAATGCTTCATTTAGCACAATGGAGACCTCACTGGCATTATTTATTTGCTTGTGCGTTTATGTTCTCAAACCAGAAACTCACTTCCCAGTAGGCTCTGTGCTGCCAGGCTGAGGACTTTCAGATTGGTTGGCATAAAGCGGCACGGGGTCTGAAAAGTCACTGTCAGGTTCTGTCTTACACACAGCGTCCACAACCCAGTTATGAACACCAGCTGTGGAGCGTTATCAAAAGTTTAATGTCAGAGATAGATTATTTTATTGGCTTTGATAAAGTCTATAGTAGCAGTACCTTGTAGGAACGGCTGGTTGCCTTTGCGTAGTACTGATGGTCTGTGCTGTCTGAAATGTTTGCTTGTGTTTTCACCGGCAGTCTGGATAAAGATAGCAGACAATGCATGCAAGCTTATTCTATTTTTTTGTTAAGGGGTGGCTATGGAGGTGAAACCTTCTCTGAATGAATGTACCTGCTGTGTTAGAGTGGAAGTTTGAATATGAGATGAGCCAGAACGTCTGAAATCACTGCCAAAGGCAACAGATACCTTTAAAATCACAATTGTAAGAAAGATATATTTCAAAATTTGCTTGTTACAGCGCTCACTCTTTCAGTATAATATGAAGTTCTGTGTGTTTTAGGCAGAATAACTCAAACAACATTCCTATAATTTCATTTAATTAATCATTTCATTCATGTAATATTGTTATTTTGTGCAGTAATACAGAAATATGTCAGTTTCCGCTCTGTTACCTTGGTAGCCATGGGTTTGTGTGAGATCAGAGATAGACTGCTTCCTCTGGCCTTCATCTGCATGCTGGAAAAGGTAGAATGCTCTTCCTCATGGAACTGATTTTGGTGACTTCTCCAGTTATCGCCACCTTTGTGTGTTCCAGCACCATTTTGAAGCATCCCTTTATAGAAATATAAAGATATAAAAGAGCTTCATTAACTTTACCGTACTACTGTTTATTAAAAGTGAAATCAGCCTTAGCGCAAATGTAAATGCATTCACCTTTGTTTTGTTTCCAAATATGGAATAACTACATAGGCCCTATTTGAATAACACTGCTAAATGACTTTTCTTTTCAGAGTGCAGGTGTTTTCTGAACACAAACCACACTTTACCTTGAGCAGGCCCCTTACAGTATATATAAACTGAAGAACCTTTTTCCCATTCTGTGAAGCAAATAATTTTGTCTTCTAAAACAAGCAATCTTCATTTTCACAAAAGAGACAAAAAAAAACACACAGGTTTGACTTACAAATACATCAACCTGAAATGGTCAATTGGTATATATGAACATTAATGTCATTATTAATCCCTTTTTTCCTCTAAAAAGTATTGCTCGGCCTGTCTTAGGAACTCAAAACAATCAAATCGATAGCTACAGGTCAAGTACATATTTATGGCGATTAAATAATTACACAATTGGCTGTTAAATCTCAAAGAACTATGATGCTCCAACCTTATATAGACCATATATTTGACTTTTTAATATTTAATAGCATAAAATTGTGGATTTATTATACCTTGCACATACAGCCTTTGAGAAAGAAAAACGCTTCATCTTTGGATTTAGAGCACCATTGTCTTTGCGGTTTTTTCTGAACTTGTTTAAGAAGTCATGTGTTGCTTATTTCTCATTGACATTTCAACATTAACCACATCCAGTCTATGATAAATGTCACATTTTTTCACCTGGGGGGTTTTTCAAACAAGTAACTTGAAGTGAGGAGAAGAGCCTTAACGTGCTGAAACGTTTTACAAATGCTACAAATACATAACAAATGTTGCCAAATATGCTAGAAATATTTTTTATCTTCAACCGCCCATGTTTGCTGCACATTTTATTTTTATGACCCTTTTCTGAACTTCTCTGAATCACTAGTCATCGAGACTAATTATCAGAGGTTTAGATCAGCAATATGCAAGGTATTATTTTTCCAGTACTTTGCAGGATTAGTTTTCAATGTTGTGATCTTGTGCCTAGTGAATGTGCATTGATTTTAATTTGTTCCTCTGAGAGTCAAACCTGAAGATGATATTGATGAGACTGGGATTACTCAAGGCAATGAAACTCGTTATTCATCTCTCAGTCTGAATACAGTCTTCTCTCAGTTCCAATCGCTGAGATAAATCCCTCAAAATATGAGAATAGTCTGGACTGACAGCAAGTTTCATTTTACAATTATGACACTTTAGAAACTTCAGTATTTGGTAAAATCAGTTTTAGTTTCCATGTTCTGTGGAATTCATAGTCACAGTGATAACCATCAGATCTAAGCTGCGACCCAACTAAATACAGCAAACAACAAATATTTTCAATTCGCACACATCCAGAATTAAACCCGAAACTTGTAATTATTAATAATAATAATAATAAACAAATACTGATATGGAACATAAAGACAATTCTGCCCTCAATTCTCCCCCACAAACACAGAAAATTTGATTCTGACTCACTTTTTTCCACTGTACCCACTCATTTCTGTTAACACACAATATATGATATGAAACAAATACCAGGATATGAACTGTACTGTACTGTAAATTGAGTCAAAGGAGTCAAATTATAATGTTTAATACACCCTGCTCCACCCAGTTCCACCATCATGACTTTTTTTTGTAGGAGGTTGGAATTAATGTATTAATTAGGTAACGTGACATCTATTGCAGTAAATGTGATAACTGCTGAAGATACACAAGATGAAGCTAATTTTGCATTAAACAGTGTTATTCTTAGGCATCGTCTGGTAAGTACCAAGGTAAGTGTCTAAACAATTTCCATGCTTGTGAAAAAGGCTAACTAGCATCATAATAATACATATATACAGTAGAATCTTTTTCCAATCACTATCATATACCAAATCATAACTAACTAGCTCTAGCATTCCTAAAAATAAAAACGGTACAAACCAAGAAAGATTTTACAGCCTGTCAAAGCAGTACTTTTTCAACTTCCTCTAAGAACTGTTTGTTCTCATGTTGTGTTGAAAACCATGATGAGCCGATGTTTTAAATAACACAAAAGCAAGACCTGAAGAACTAATCTCTAATTTGAATCTTCAAAACAACTGTGCAACTCATCTCAAGAATCAGTCACATCCAAAAATGGTTCTTGCTGAAACGTGGATTGTTCGCTAAAAGGTGCCACAAGGAACCACTGAAGAGCCGCTACTTTTAAATGTTGCTTTACAGAAATTCATTTCTTGGTTAAAAAAAAAAGAAAATCGTAATAAAGCGGTGACCTTTTAAAAGCCAAAAACAGCCATCGTATTTCGTGTCAAGCAAGTTATTTTTGAAATTTTTGCACCTACTCATTTTCTCCCCATGCGCAGCTCTCAGGTACAAGAAGTGTATTTTTAGAGTGGTATAACTTACCCTTTACATGTGTTGTCTGGGTGATCCTTCTTTAAGATGGAACACTGATTTCATACACATTAGTAAAAGTAATACATTAACACAAAAACTGCAGGATTTCTGTAGAAGATAGGCTCTTTTACCTCCCACACCTTTTTTTCCTTGAGACCGTCACTATGTGTGCTTTAGCTTCCTTCTCCTCAGCAAAGGCCTTTGTGGTGCCTCTGAACAGGATAGAAAACCAAAGATTGAGTTGTCTGAGATGCACAGACCTCATTCTGTCTGCGCACCGTTTGGTTGCTTATCTCTTTTTCCTATGCTGAGCTTTGTTAGTTTGGCAGGTTAAAAGGAAATACAGCGCAATTAAATATTATGTGAATCATCACATTATCTGGAATTTCAATGCCATTTTAATTGTGAAATGAATCACAATTATTAATTCAGTGGTTGATTTCAGTAATGAGTGATCATTTTAGCCAATCTAGCTTTAAAACATCCAATGCTTAAAATCATTTACTCTTGACTGTCAAAACAAAAGCATATTTTGAGTATTAAAATGCTATCAAAATTACGCATATTTGATGATGCAATGCTGTTTATAATTAAAAAAAAAATTAACACTTCTGTCACACTTGCAATAAAAACATAAACAAAAAAGTATTTATATTAATTTAAAGCAGACTGACTAAAAGTAAAAAATTTTCAATAATTAAATGTTTTTTTGTGTAAAAACAAACAAATGCGTAATTAATACAAGCAGACTGAAAGAGGAAAGTGTTAAAAGGAGGAATAAAAACCTCACCTGTTGTGCGAGTGTCAGATAGATGCAAGTGAGAGAGCAATTATTAGGTCGAATGCTCTGGAAAATGTTCGGGTCACCCCTTTTATAATGTTTAGCATGACATTTAGTGGAAATTCAGCAAAGCAGACTGTTTCCCCACTGGGTGTTGGCGTGTGTGTGCGTGTGTGTGTGTGTTCATATTGTATACTCATGTGTGCATTAGAGAGTGTGTAGTAACTGCTAGTCAGACTGTCTCTATATCTTCTTCAGAAATTATGTGGCAATTTGTTGTGTCTGCTTCCTATTATAGAAAACCTTCACTGGAGCAAAAACACACTTTTTCAATTTTGAATGATTACATAGTGTTTTCTACATGTATATGTTTTATAGATAGATGTCTTTTTATTACGTGAGATCACATGCTGTGCATTAATTGCTGACCGTGAATCATAAATAAACAAAAAAAACTATACCTTTGGTGTGGATGAGCCAAAGCCCAAATTCATCTTGAACATCTTATGTGCTGTTTTACTAAGAGAAAATGATTCTACACATCTGCTATGAGAGATATTTGTAATTCACCTCATTCATTTTTCAAAACATCTTACTTATCACATAAGATAAAATATATTTTCACGGATCAGATCATTCATGTCAGCCTTAATGGCTTTGATTAAATGAAAAAAATAAAATTCTGCCATATACCTATAAAAGGGCCAGCGTGCCACTTTCAAGCTAAAATCTGGTGAAGTCCATCCCGGAAGACCGGAAAATGAGATTACAAAGAAAATAACCTATTACGTGTTCGGAAAGTCCGTTAGCAGGGTTGTGACGTTGTATTCGGGTTCTGGGGGGAGACTGAACATATGAACAGGGTACATTAGCATGTGTGTCGATTAGTTTAACGCAGGAAAAAACATCCTCATCCTGTGGTTAAAAAGGTTATTTGAGTGTTTTTGTACAAATTGTTCTTCAGTAATGACACTCCTAAGCACATGTCTTTTCTGATACATGTACGCAACTACAACTTAAAAACATATTTGACGATGAAAACAGAGTTGATTTGAACAGGTATCTTAACAGGCAGAACAATGATTTAAAAAAAGTCATGAAGTCTAAAAAGTTCAAATAATATGACATGCATGTAGAATATGTATGAATATACATATAGAATACATTTCATACTCATCACATCATGATCATACTTATGTACATGTTTGATGTACATAAGACCCAATTTTTATTGATGCTTGTAATTATTTATCAATGTAGAAGATTTATGAAAACATACTATAAGATACAATAAAGATATAATTATAAAGATACTATAGATACTTTATTTTAATAATAAAGATGCAATAAACTAACAGTTATTGTGTTCACACACTTTAAAGAATATGTTAGATTTGCTTAATTTATATATGTATATATATAATTGTTTTTTTTTCCAGAGATTGCTCATCTTTCAGCTCTTTTACATTCATTTATAACATATGTGCCTGTCGAATTCAATAACATGTGATGATATGTACGACATTTAGAGACGAACGATGAAAAGAAAATGTTTAACCACTTCCAGGCTCAACGTTTTGTTTTATTATTAGTCTCTAGTACACAGATTAGAGCATCACGTAGTGTTTGTACAATATCATATTTGGACAAAGAACAAACTGGTAAACTGAAGAAAAAGTTTGAGATTAAAGAAAGGGTCATATGTTTCAGGCATCTTGGAGCAGATACTTATAACACAGGGTTAGTTAGAAAATTACTAGTTACTGGAATACATACCAATTTTTGGCTGTATGTTTTTCTAGTTTAATCATAGACCTTATATTTGCTGCGAAATGGGGGGGATGCGTTCAAATCATGATTATCTCATATCCGCATTCAACAACAATACCTGACAGGGGTGTGGAGAGTTGCAACAAAACCAATCCCCATTGAAGACTCTTTCTATTTTCTTGATTTTTCAGCATGCCTGGACAGACAGAAAAACAAATAGTTTCAAAGGTAAGAGATGTCTTGACTATTTCATGCAGGCAGCTGAGCTGCATGGATTTATTTTAAAATGCAGTAAATGGGTAACATGCAAGTAAAGGGAACTTTTTGTTAAATATTACAGCTGTTATTGTGTTATTCTTTTCTCTTACAACTGACACTAACAATGTAACTCTTTCTATTCAAAGCCAGTTTGTGAGTGACATCTGTAGCAGATGAATAAAGATATTCATGTTAATATGTTAATACTTCATGGCCCGGTTTCACAAACGGGGCTTAGCTTAAGCCAGGATTAGGCATTAGTTAAATTAAGATATTTAAGCAACTTTTACAAAAATGCCTTATAAGGAAATATTACAGGTGTGCATCTTAACACAGAACAATGACATGGACATATTTTAAGAAAAGTCAGAGCAAGATATTTTCATCTGAGACAGCTCAAACATGCAATTTAGTCTGGGATTAGCTTAAACCTTGTCTGTGAAACTGGGGGCATATGTTAGTGTGAGAGGTAAAAAAAAAAAAACCTCTCAGGGGTGGTTTACCAGACAGTCCTAGAATAAAATGGCCCTTTAAACCTAAATCTGTTTTCTCTGCTATGATTTGAAACAGTTTTAGACTTAGCCCATAGTCTAGAATTTAGTAGGCTGATTTCCTGGAGGAAGACTAAATGGTCCTTTTGGATCATTTTTCTGTTGGAAGATCCCACCATGGTGCATTATATAGCCTTGAGCCCCCAAAGACTTACCTATTGTCTGCAGCTATCCAGCTGTGATCATTTGGAGAGTCTTTGCATTCTTTTGTAATATTTAACAAAAGAACTGTAAAGTAATATTTATAAGTTAATTTGTGATTTTTTAATTGATTTATTAACTTTTTAGTGAAAGTGTCAAAAGGATAAACAATACAGATTTATTTTATTTTCTTTTTAGGGTGCCAATATAATTCTGACCATGACTTTGTCTCTCTCACTCTCCTTTAAAACAGCTGCCTTATGTTTAATACGCTATATCAAATAATAATAATAATGAAATGTTGCAAAACTGACAACGAAAGCTAAAATATGCAAAGATTCATAACAGAAAGATTCCTATAGACCTAGGCATTCATTTTCTTTAGTTTAGTAACATTTTGTTTGTTTTTGTTGTTCTTGATCGCAGTCTTTTGCTGCTATTGTTTTCCTTGGATTTGCTTCTCAGTTCCTTTCAATTTAAAGTTTTCTTGGTTCATTCCGTGTTTTACAGACAACCTCTCTCATGCTGATTTAGACAAGCACAGGTGATTTTAAATTAATTGTATGTTAGTTCAGGACTTCATAGTCTAGAAGTTAGTAATGCTGTACTTTAAGAAGTCATTTAAAACCAGAATTAATTATTCCAGATTAAGCCTACAGTTACAGGCTTCATTTAAAACCTGTCTGGGACACTGCCCCCCAGAGTTATTCATTGTTAAACAAAAACGGATACAATTGTTTTTACAATTTATGCAGCAAGTCAGTGCTCTGATGCTGCACATATTGATTTGACTATATTAAGCACGACTGACTGCTCCATCTAAGAGTTAAAATAGCTTACCAATCAATAGCTCTAATTGGTAATGGACCATAATCGAATATGCCAGCTTTTCTTTCTCACCACTGGATCTCGTTAACGTCATGATCATTCTATTCGAATGTTCATTTGAAGCAGCTGCACTTGATTACGCTATCACAAATTAATTTAACAGACCTTTACATTTTTTTCTGCAAAAACTCTGCAATCAGTGTCAGGTAAGCAAGCTGTTCACACTGGGACTTTTGTGTTTTATTTATTATTTATGCGTGAAATAATTGGGCATTAAAAGCGTTTTGAACTGCTTTTCTTTGCTCACTCTTGACATTCCACAATTCTTCACATATGATAACTCAAAAACTGTAATTCTGTTGGTAAATGGTGTGCATAGAATTACAATTTAAGCCAGCATTTTAAAGCTTCGCTTTAGAGCAGCGGTCTGAAACTCTGAATCCTGGAGAGCCACAGCTCTGCACAGTTTAGCTCCAACCCTAATCAAACACACCTGATCCAGATAATCAAGCTCTTCAGGATCACTAGAAACTTCCAAGTATAGGTGTAAATTGGTGTTACGCTATGCAGAGCTGTGGCCCTCCAGGAGTTAAGCTGCGTTTGAGACCCTGTTTTCCTCCCGGGTGGGGCTAAAATGGGGCTAAAGGCCACCTAGGGTGAATAAGCATGAGGGGCTGAATCTTCCCAAACTATTTAAAGCTGCATAACATGCTGACTGCTTGTTTAAATACTGTGACTTTATTAAATATGTTTTTAATAGAATGTATATAAAAACTGGACATTTCTAGATTTTCTTTAGCTTATGTAGCCTATTCTTGACAGCTACACAAAATATTTACTGTATTTTGCCTAAAAAATATTTAAAGGAACTGAAAACAGAATAATGGTTGAGATTACATAATCATCTCATTATGGTTATTATTGTTTTGATTATTTGCATTAAATTTACATATTGTTAATATCATTATTAGTCTGTAAAATTATATATGACAAGTGTAGTATAATAATTATTATTATTACCAGTATATCATTTATTATTGTTGTTGTTGAGACTAGCAACATATGCTTTTTTCAGCAATATTATATTTTTTTACTTATTTTTGTGATTAGTATTAGATTTGGTTTTTTTTTAAACAAAGTGCAAGCACACAAACGAGTGTCTTTTAAACATTAAAACAGCAGTGGGGGGCGTGTGCGGTTTGGATCGGCCAACAAGAGATCAGGGGGAGGGATATACCAACAGAGCCCATCTTCCTCCTGACCTCTGAAAAACGATGGACGTGCCGCTTCCTTCTAAATTTAGACACTTATTCGTGTCTGTGCGCTATAAGCTCCAAACGGCAGTTCTCGTTGATGTCAATAGTTTAGGCCTAGTTCGGTCGAAGCGAGGTGACGGACCCCCGCGGGTCTCCGCCGGCACTCTGAGCGGCAGCTCGGTCTGACCGACTCGCTCCACCGCAGTAACGGCACCCTTCATGTTTACGCGGCTCAGAAATAGGCGTGATGGCGCAGGGGAATAACAATAATTTCCTAACTATCCCTTCACAAGAGGGTCTTTTTAAGACGGTGAGGGTCGAGCGTTCTGATGACAACAGTAATGATGAAGATGAGGAAGAGACGGAGGAAGATGTCCGGCTAATGCCGAGGTCTTCTCCTGTTCCCAGAAAGCGAGGCGCTTCGATCGCGGATGAAACCGCGGAGTACATGCGGATCCGCCTGGTGTTACCGGACAGGAGAGTGTCGTTTGCAGACAGTGCGGGAGCCGAGCTGGTTGATGTCAGAATGTTTGTCCCGTTTGATTCCGACGAAGAGGACAATTCGAGGTGGGAGGAAGAGGAGGCGCGGTACCGAAAAGCCTACCGTGAGCCCACTTACCGTGTGTGGCCGGAGATCCAGCCGCTGACCGGAACCGAGCTCCTGCTCTCTGTCCACAGCAACAAGCTGGAAGTGGAGAGCGTGGCACCTGTGCCAGATGAGCCTCTCTCATTCGAGGTGCTTATTCGTGTGCTTAACATTTCTTTTCACAAGTCAGTTTATGTCCGGTCCACGATGGATGGTTGGATCAATCACTTTGATCACCCAGCCGAGTACGTCCAGGGCTCCAACGACGGCGAAACGGACAAGTTCTCGGTGAAGCTGGCCTTCGCTTCACCGTACCTGTTCAACGGGGCGCGGATTGATTTTGTTGTGCGCTACGAGACGCCGGATGGAGAGTTTTGGGCAAACAACTCCGGCAGGAATTACTCGGTAACTCTGTTACAGTCGTATGAAGAAGACGCAGTCCAGACCACCACACCGGACACAGCTGAGCTGAGAGGAATCCTAAAACCTCCCAGGTACCGGTAAGTGGGCGTCAATAAACACACAACACGAGTCAAACAAACTCCGATGTCAAATCTGTTTAGCCAGCTGTCAGTGTTGCTCTCTTACAAGCTAATTTAGTCGATTAACACGGAAAAAACAATTAACTAAAGTAATGTCGCATTAAAAGCGTTCAAGATTTAAATGTACAGAGTAAAAACTGGCCTGGAGAACCGTGTATAAACTGGAAGCGGAGAGGACAGTCCGCTTGAGCTCCACCCCGGGTTTTGCATCTCCCACTCTCTGCTTACCTGTAAGAGGGAAACCCTGCACTGAGGGAAATGCATCTTATAAAGCTCAGAGCATTGTGAGATACTAAAATGTAATTCTCTGAGCCACTTCAGACCATAGGAAGGATAGCAGCTCTAATGCTGCTTTCATTATAAATGAAACACGCCATCAGTTTAGTTTAAAAGAAAAAGTGCAAGTAAGTTATAAAGTTATTTTATAAAGATGGTAATATTTCTAAGTATAACACTAAAATAACATAAACACTATAGGTAAAATGCTTGTAAAACACAAATGTAAACTCATATGTAGTTATGTTTACTTATTTATACTGTGTATTATCTATGTTATATTATCATCTAAAAAAAAAATCTGATGTTTTTATCTTCAAAAAATGTTTTACTATGCAGCATCCTTTAATTTGGAGTAAGAGAAGCTGGGGGAGTGGCTTTATTGCATCAGACATGTGTCACCTTGCTGGAATCTGATTGGTCAAAATTTGTTTTGAGATCTCTAACCCAGAACATAACCTCCCCCGGAGCAGGTTAGCAGTGTAACGTAAGTTACTATGGTGATGAACACTGCTAAAACTCAAACCAGTTTCATTTTACCTAAAGCCCAGGATTGGTGCAAACTAAACTGAAACTTACCTGTCTAGCCAGCTAATCCGGCTTCATGGTACAGGCTGTGACATCCCCTGGTAGTAGGGATGTCACAACACCAAAAATCTATCAGTCTGTAACGATACCACTAAAAGCACACAATATGTAATACCACAGGGGACAAAAATAACAATAATACTTAATAACATGAACTCTTTATTTAATATGACAAAAATACAACATTAGTTCTAGAGGAACTGCTTCGACAGTTGGTACTTGCACTACTGGAGAAAAACAAGTAGTGGCAGTGTTTTTACTGACATTGTACCATAGTATAAACTTTCGTGACATCCCTACTTGGAAGAGGAGAAATCATTGAATAAAGTTACTTTTGTTTCTGTGCGCGAAAGGTATTCTCATAGCTTTTTAAAACTGCGGTTTAATCACTGATGTCACATGTACAATTTTAACAATGTCCTTTACTACCTTTCTGGGCTTGGGAATGTCAGAAGGTCCGAAAGGTCAGAAAGCTCAGATTTCATCCCAAATATTTAAATTTGTGTTCTGAAGGTGAACAAACATCTCACTGGAACGAGATGAGTGTGAGTAATAAATAACAGAATTTTCCTTTTTGAGTGAACGATTTAACAATTACATGTTCCTACATTCATTGTTTTATAATTTAAAACAAAAATAAGTAACATTTTTATTGAAATTTTGGATGCAGACTTTGGATTAAATCATGAAATACTAATAGTCCTATTTAAATTTCCTGCTTCCAAAAGGAGAACCATAGATTAAAAAGAAAGCTTGTGGATCTTAAATTATTCAGGGTCTATTAACAGCAACTGTATTGTGTGAGTTTTGGGGTTGCACCATCTCCCCACCCCCTCACTCCCTTTTTCGAGGGTGTGTGAGGAGGATAAAAATAGGACAAGGCAGGTGTCACTTTCAGATCTGGTGAACTGAGACCTTAACTCTGACCTTTTCTATAGGGGTTACACAGTAAGAGACACAACAGACCAACAAAAGCAGACACAAACCTACGCCGGTTCCATCTGTACATCTAAAGACATATTCTGTTTACAAGTTATTTCCATTTTTCCACCAACGACAACAAAAGTTTGAGAAAAAAAAAACCAATGAGGGGCATTTTTATGTACATTGTCATGGAACTCCTGTTTTGTCAGGAGATAAAAATCAGAAGACTGGTTTCGACCTACAGTTCCATACAGTCTCACAAGTCTTGTTCGCAACCTTTCCTTAAATGTCAAGTCTTGTTTCTACTACATTGCTCAAACATGCTGCAGATAGAAGGTCATAGAACAGGATGCCAATCAAACTGCATCACGCACAAAAATACTCGGAATATGTAACTACTTCTTAATCAAAGGGAAAAGGTTGTGCAAAGACTCGCATGACCAGAGCATCTGACTATCATGCTCCTCAAAACCTTTTGGTGATGTATGCAAGAACGCATGTGTAGTAAATGGACAGGACCTTCATCCCATCATAGGATCTATTATGTAGTTTAAGGGTGAGTGGGTTAGACCGTATCACCCACAGCTCTGAAAAAAGCATGTCAAGCTCTGGAGGCGGTCAGGTATTACCATAATAACAAATGTCACCGAGGTCACGGTTATTTTCCCTTTAGTGAAATGTATATGTATACCTCTGGCCGATGGATTATACTTGTAGTTTAGAATAGTTCACCCGGAAATGAAAATTGTCATTATTTACTCTCCTTCATATTGTTCCAAACCTTAAACTTAATTTTTAACGGTTTTGATTTACCTCCCATTGAATGGAAGTTGTATTTTTCCAAATCCTTTGTGTTCCACTGAAGAAAGCCTTTCAGGTTTGACATGAGGGTGAACATTCTTGGCAGAAATATCCATCATAATATATCATGAGCAACAAGTAGTTTTTATTAATAATGATTAGTTATACAGATTATATCTATACTTTTCATTTATTAACACACTTTATTGATGTGTGCTGCTGAAGAATGATTGTTTTGGTGTGTATGTGTGTGTCTTCTTTTTAGAGCTGACGTTGGTTATGATGACTCCAATGACGGAGGAGATGGTATGTGTTCAATGACATCCAATGGCTTGCTTATCTCAGGTTAAATATAAGAAACATTTGCCAGGTTAGTCGTTTTATGTTTCCGGTTTCTGTTTTTTTTTTTTTAAAGCAGATCTTAGTGGCACGACGTGTGAAGCAGTGGAAAATCGAGCGCCCTTTGCACAGCCGGTTATAGTTCAGCCAGACATCGACATCGAGGTGAGTGAGGTTTGCTTTGTAATCACCATGTTAAGTGCTGCTGGGATAGCAGGTGGAAAAAGATACAGCGTATTGTGAACATACCAAAAAAGTTTAAACAAAGGTTTGTTTTCCCGCTCTTTACTCTAACCTTTACCAGATGAAGGTTTTTCGAGTGCGGTGTAACCAACTTTTCCATTTGTTTCAGTTTATTCTTATACCCAGGATTCTTGTCTGTCACTAATGCAGCAAGTGCAGATCTGTAGTGTTTTTCAAAGCAGCTCAGGCTAAAGATAACTCAAGAATTTAGATATAACATGAAACTTTTAACTCACTGATTGCCTATTTTCTATTTAACACTAGCTCAAATTCTGACAATGTGAATTTTCATCATACCTCATAATAAAATGAGCTTGTTAAATTCCCACCAACATTTCACTGTCCAGATAACCAATTGCTTGTGTCTATTTGCAATGTTTCAATTTGTAGCTGTTTTAAGTAACTGAACTTCTGTTACCATTTCATGTTGTTACAAGCCTATATGGGTTTCTATATTCTGAAGAATGTTGGTAACCAAACAGTTTGATGAACAAGCAATACCATGGGATTCCATTTAGTGGGTAAAGACAAAATCTTAAATGTTATACAAAAAAAAGAAAAAAGAAA